>JAVHYY010000681.1:15000-132564 GCA_035221665.1 Okamejei kenojei
AGAGAGAGAGGGGGGAGGGATGGACAGAGAGAGGGAGACCAAGACAGAGAGAGACAGAGAAAGAAAGAGAAATAGAGAGAGACAGAAAGAGAGACAGACAGAGAGAGAGAGAGAAAGAGAGACACAGCCAGACAGAGAGAAAGAGAGAGAGACAGACACAGAGAGAGAGCAAGAGAACAAAGGTGATTTTGAAGGCATGAGAGAGGAGCTGGCCAAGGTAGGCTGGAAAGGGATACTAGCAGGAATTACGGTGGAACCAGGGCTCGAAATTAGCGGTTGCCTGGATGCCAATGACCACGCAAAGTGCCGCCGGGCAACCTAAAGGCTGAGTCATTTTGCCCGGCTTGGCACTGCAGATACTGGTTTATACCGAAGATAGACACACACAAAACTGGAGTAACTCAGCGGGTCAGGCAGCAGTTCTGGAGAAAAGGAACGTGACGTTTCGTGTCGGCAACGGCTGTCGTACAGCGCAAAGATATTAGGTGCGTGGTGATGAAGGGTCGGAGCGATGACAGGCCCCGCACAGCGGCTCCACCGCCGCCTCCTCCCGCACCCCGTCCCCTGATAGCGACCGCTGCTTGCAAATCTACTAACGGCGATAACCGCTTTCAAAACAAACCCTCTCGCACGCCGAGGCCGGGAGGAGGGAGGGAGGGGGAGGCCTCCTTCTGCCATCTGAAACAGCTGCACCAAAGATCCTATCACTATAGGATCTTTGAGCTGCACCGGAGTGGCACTTGGCGGTAGACAGGGACGGCCAAGGCAGCGGGGCGATGTTGTCCGAGGAGCGCTGACCTTCCTTCCTCGCCACCTCCTCTGCCCCTTCCCCCCCTCTCTCTCTCTTGTATGCCCCCCTCCACTCCCCCCCTTATCCTGAGACCACTCCCCTCCATCCTGCACTGATACCCATTCCCACCTCTATTCAGTCCTCACTGACATCCCCTGTGCTCCCCTCCCATCTATTCCCCCATCTATTCATCCTGCGCCGATCACCCTAACCACCTCCCATTGAGTCTCCATTCATCCTGCACTGATCCCCCCATTCACCCTGTGCTGACCCACCGTCCATTTACCATGCACTGATCCCCCCATCCATCCTGTCATGATCTCGCCATTCATCTTTTACTGACCCACCCATTCACCCTGTACTGACCCCCTCCTCATTCATCCTGTACTGATCCCCCCCATTCATCCTGCGCTGATCCCCCCACATCCTTCCTGTACTGATCCCCCCATTCAAGAAGAATGGGGGGTACAGTCTGAAGAAGGGTCTCGACCCGAAACGTTGCCTATTTCCTTCACTCCATAGATGCTGCCTCACCCGCTGAGTTTCTCCAGCACTTTTGTCTACCCCCATTCGTCCTGTACTGAACCGCCCGTTCATCCTGTACTTTTCCCACCCATTCATCCTGTACTGATCCCCTCATTCATCCTGTAGTGATACCCATTCATCCTGCACAGACCCTCCGATCCACACTGCACTGACCCCCCCCCTCATTCATCCTGCGCTGATCCCCCCCCAATCCATCCTGTACTGATCCCCCCCCCATCCATCCTGTACTGATCCCCCTATTCAAGAAGAATGGGGGAGCAGTCTGAAGAAGGGTCTCGACCCGAAACGTTACCTATTTCCTTCACTCCATAGATGCTGCCTCACGCACTGAGTTTCTCCAGCATTTCTGTCTAACCCCATTCATCCTGTACTGTACCCTCCATTCATCCTCTACTGACTCCCCCTCATCCATCCCATACTGATCCCCCCATTCAACACCACTGACATCCCTCGTGCTCTCCCCTCACAATTTTACATACTCCAACCAACACGCACTAATTCACCTGCCTCAATCCATCCATTCCGCACCGATTTCCATCTCAACAACCCCCCTCCCCCCCGCCATCTATCCACCCCGCACTGTTTCCCCCCCCCCCCCACGACCCCATTCTGCTGGAAATGTCTTCAGAGCGAACATTGACTATGTTTGATAACGGAATGCAATCAAATGCGTTTTAATTCCCAATGTTATTATTTGTTTTAGTCTATAAAGATGGATTAATTAAATTGTGAACACGTGAAACATTGAAACCGCAGTGTTCGATTGGCACTGCTACCGTTGACACGTTATTACAGAATTCATTTTAACGGGAAATCAATGCTCTTAATATGGAGTGTCAGTACTGTAATTATTTATTGAGCAACATTCGCAACTATATGTTGGATTTATCCAGGTTTTACTTCTACAGTTGGTCATATACATCTTAACTTTGGTCAGGAGATATTTCAGTTGAAATGTTAACGTTAATTCTGAAGTGGGAATGATGCAAACAGCGTTTATCAATATTTTTTTTTAAATCTGGTGTGTCTAAACTGGGTATCTTCATTGCTGTTCACAACACATACATCTAATCTGAATGCCCGGTAATGTGGCGTTTGACACCTTTAAACATATTACCATAAGCTCATTTGCTGCAGTTATGTCCTTTGACCATCTCTTGTCAGTTAGTGTAATGTTTAACCTGTCAGATGGGTATAGTCGGATTTAACAGCTATTATCATCAAATGCCTTTAGAAATGTCCTTGCAACCTGTATATTTTGTTGTGGATAAATTATGTGGGAAGCGAGAGTGTTTCTGTACCGACAGCAAAAACGACCCATGCTATGGCCATGTCATGGTAATTTTCAGTCCTTCACTGAAAATATCAATCTGCAGTGTGCATGGTTAAGCATATATGTGACCATGGTCCAGGATTTATTGACACAGGTTGATCATACACTGAATAATCCAACCACAGTTTTGTTTGGAAGTGGAAAGAACTAATAGAAATTGCATTAATTGCAATGTGTAAAAAGAGTTGAGATACTGTATTATAATTTTGTTGCATGTCATTGTGGTATATACCATGTCTTGATTGGTTAATATGTGAATGCTTCATCGACCATAATTCTGACTGGTAACTATGCACTTCGTCCGAGCACATTATCGCACGTGTCATGCAAACCCTCTTAAATAACCACCTAAACTGTCATTTGGCAACCTAAAAAGCTGCCAAGATTGCCTGGCTGGCAACAGGGAAAAAAAGCAGAGTCCTGTGGAACAGCAATGGCAGGAATGTTTGCGCATAATCCGGAAGACGCAGGATCATTTAATTCCAAAAAGGAAGAAAGATTCTAATGGGAGTAGGAGGCAACCATGGCTGACAAGAGAAGTTAGGGATAGAATAAAACTAAAAGAAAAGATGTATCATCATTCCATCATTCCCACTTCACAGCAAAGTGTAGCCGGAAGCCAGAGGATTGGGAAACTTTCATAGGACAAGAGAAGGAAACAAAACGGGCAATACGGGCTGAAAAGATAATAGACAATAGGTGCAGGAGTAGGCCATTTGACCCTTCAAGCCAGCCCCGCCATTCAATGTGATCATGGCTGATCATCCACAATCAGCACCCCATTCCTGCCTTCTCTCCATATCACCTGACTCCGCTATTTTTAAGAGCCCTATCTAGCTCTCTCTTGAAAGCATCCAGAGAACCTGCCTCCACCGCCCTCTGAGGCAGAGAATTCCACAGACTCACCACTTTCTGTGAGAAAAAGTGTTTCCTCATCTCCGTTCTAAAAGGCTTACTCCTTATTCTTAAACTGGCCCCTGGTTCTGGACTCCCCCAACATCGGGGACATTTTTCCTGCCTCTAGCGTGTCCAAACCCTTAACAATCTTATATGTTTCAATGAGATCCACTATCATCCTTCTAAACCGCAGAATGCACAAGCCCAGCTGCTCCATTCTCTCAGCAATTACAGTCCCGCCATCCCGGGAATTAACCTTGTAAACCTACGCTGCACTCCCACAGTAGCAAAAATGTCCTTCCTCAAATTAAGGGACAAAACTGCACACAATGCTCCAGGTGTGGTCTCACTAGGGCTCAGTACAAGATGAAGTACGAAAGGAAGCTGGCCAGGAATGTAAAGAAGGACAGTAAAAGCTTCTTTAGATATGTTAAGGGAAAATGAAAGGGAGAGAGAGAGTGAGAGAGACAGACAGAAAGAGAGACCGAAAGCGAGAGAGACAGAGAGACCGAGAGAGAGTGAGAGAAAGATAGACAGACAGAAAGAGGGAGAAAGTGAGAAAGAGACACATAGGGAGAGACAGAAAGAGAGAGAGAGCGACAGAACGGGGATTATGAAGGCATGAGACAGGAGCTGGCCAAGGTAGACTGGAAAGGGATACTAGCAGGAATGACGGTGGAACAGCAATGACAGGAATTTCTGGACATTCTCCAGAAGATCATTTCATTACGCAGGATCATTTCATTCCAAAAAGGAAGAAAGATTCTAAGGGGAGTAGGAGGCAACCGTGGCTAACAAGAGAAGTTAGGGATAGAATAAAACTAAAACAAAAAATGTATTACACAGCAAAGAGTAGCCGGAAGCCAGAGGATTGGGAAACTTCCATAGGACAACAGAAGGAAACAAAACGGGCAATACGGGCTGAAAAAATGAAGTATGAGGGGAAGCTGGACAGGAATATAAAGAATGACAGGAAACGCTTCTTTAGATATGTTAAGAGGGACAGAGAGAGAGAGAGAAAGAGAGAGGGGGTGGGCAGAGAGAGAGCAAAAGAGAGAGAAGGGGGACAGAGATTGAAAGAGAGGGACAGAGAGAGAGGGACAGAGAGACAGAGAGAGAGAGTGAGAGATGGACAGAGAGAAAGAGAGGGAGAGAGAAAGAGAGACAGACAGAGACAGAAAGAGAGAGACCGACAGAGAGAATGTGCTGGAGTAACTCAGCGGGTCATGCAGCACCTGTGGAGAAGATACACACAGAGTGCTGGAGTAATTCAGCGGGTCAGATAGCATCTGTGGAGAGAAGGAATGGGTGACATTTTGGGTCGAGATCTTTGTTTGGTTTAGTTTAATTTAGAGATGCAGCGCGGAAACAGCTCTATCGGTCCGCGAAGTCACCCCGTACACTAGCACTATCCTACGGACATTAGGAACAATTGAACAATTTTGCAGAGGCCGATTAATCTACAACCTTGACCGCCATTGAAATGTTGGGGGAAGCCGGAGCACCCGGAGTAAAAACCCACGCAGGTCAAGGGAAGAATGTACAAACTCCACACAGACAGCACCCGTAGTCAGGATCAAACCCGGGTCTCTGGCGGTGAGGCAGCAACTGTACCGCTGCGCCACTGTGCCACGCAGAATTATATAACGGTTTCCTGTTTGCCAGCTTGTTGACCCTCTGTGTTCCCCTCCTGCAGGGTTTAGGAGCCGTAGTTGTGGACGGAGAGACGGGGACGTGAGCTTCACCCACTCCAGCAACCCGCTGGTGCACCAGTGCACCCACACCGGCGAGCGTCCCCTCACCTGCGCCCAGTGCGACAAGGGCTTCACCAATTCCAGCACCCTGCTGTTGCACCAGTGCACCTACACTGGGGAACGTCCCTTCACCTGTGCCAAGTGCGGCAAAGGCTTCACCCACTCCAGCACCCTGCTGTTGCACCAGCGCACCCGCACCGGGGAGCGGCCATACATCTGCGCCCAGTGCGGCAAGAGCTTCACCCAGTCCAGCCACCTGCTGGTGCACCAGCGCACCCACACCGGGGAGGGTCCCTTCACCTGCGCCCAGTGCGGCAAGGGCTTCACCCGCTCCACCTATCTGCTGTCCCACCAGCGGGTGCACACCGTCGACCGTCCCTTTCGCAGCCCGGCGTGTGGAGAGCGCTTTGCCAGGGCCTCCCACGACCTGTCTCACCAGCGCGTGCACACCACTGGCCAGCCCTACGACTGCCCGTACTGCAGTGAGGAGTTTGACAGCTCGCAGTGGTTGCGGCAGCACCGGAGGGCCCACGCCGGCGAGCAGCTGCTCCCACTGTGACGAGAGCATGGGGGCTGCGGGAGCACCAGCGGATACACACCGGAGACTCTTTGTGTGCGCTGAGTGTGGCAAGGGTTTCACCCGCATGTCCAGCCTGTGGCAGCACCAGCGTACCCACAGCACTGAGTATCCCTTCCCCTGCCCGTCCTGAGGTAAGGGCTTCACCAGCCTTGACCACCTGCTGGAGCACCAGCGAGTCGACACCGGCCAGCACCCCTTCACCTGCCCGCTCTGTGGCAAGGCCTTTGCCCGCTCCTCCAGCCTGCTGGCACACCGCCACGTGGATAGATAGGCGCTGTTTGGGTAGACACAAAATGGTGGAAGGAATGGGTGAAGTTTCGGGTCATTTCTTCTGTCACCCATTCCATCTCTCCAAAGATGCTGCCTGTCCCGCTGAGTTACTCCAGCACTCTGTGTCATTTATGTTGTAAACCAGCATCTGCAGTTTCTTGTTTTTAAACCATTATGGTTAACCATCTCTGCACCTTCCCCAAAGCCTCCACATCAGTCCTGTAATGGAGTAACCAGAACTGTATGCAATACTCCAAAGGCTACCTGGCTAATGTCCCTTAAAACTAAACATATACATTCCTCTCTCTCCCTTCTCCCTCCACTCCCCCCCATGAGGGAATACACAATAATACACAAATTATCTCCACTCCACCCTCTCTTGCCCCCTCCTCTCTATTACACTCTACCTCTCTCACACACTCCCTCTCTTGCTCCCTGTCTCTCACACACTCCCTCTCCCGCTCCCTGTCTCTTTCACACACTCCCTCTCTTGCTCCCTGTGTCTCACACACACCCTCTCTCTCTTGTTCTCTTACACACCCTCTCTCACACACACTCTCTCACACACACTCCCTCTCTCTCTTGTTCTCACACACACACACACTCTCTCTCACATACACACACACTCTTTCTCTCTCACACACACTCCGTCTCACACACACTCCCTTTCTCTACCTTGCTCTCTCTCACACATTCACTCTCAGACACACTCCCTCTCGCTCACACACACACACTCCCTCTCTCTTGCTCTCTCAAACACACAAACACTCCCCCTCTCAATCTCTCTCTTTCTCTCTCTCACACACAGTCCCTCTCTCTCACACACACTCCCTCTCTCACACACACTCTCTCTCTCACACACACTCACGCACACACACAATAACCGACCTGATTTGCAGGTGGATCAGCACTTCAACTCTCCCTACCATTCCAAATCCGACCTTTCTGTCCTGGGCCTCCTCCATGGCCAGAGTGAGGAGCACCGCAAATTGGAGGAGGAGCACCTCATATTTCGCTTGGGCAGTTTACACCCCAGCGGTGTGAACATTGACTTCTCTAATTTAAGGTACTTTCTCCTCCCCTTCCCACCTCTCCCTCAGCCCGCTGGCTCCACCTCTTCCTTTCCTCTTCCCTCACATCGTCTGAAGAATGGTTTCGACCCGAAACGTTGCCTATTTCCTTCGCTCCATAGATGCTGCCTCACCCGCTGAGTTTCTCCAGCATTTTTGTCTTCCTTCGATTTTCCAGCATCCGCAGTTCCTTCTTAGGCATTTTAAAGTGTTTTTAAAGAAAGTTTTGACACATTTGTGCCTTGCGTAACAAATAAAGCAAGATTATCCTGACCTCACTGTGAAAGAGTTTAATTTGGTCCATAAATTAAAAATGGAGATTTGCTGAAAAGCAGAAATCAGTCAAATATAAAAGATAATTTTCCCATCAGAATAAAGTCTGGGAAAATCTTAGAAGCTTGGTTTATACTAATCATTAAAACAATGTATTAACAGAGAGAGGAAAATGTCTGGGCACAGCGCCATATTAGATAACTGTCTGAACTGCCTGTCCCAGCTAAGGACTTCTTCTCTTCTGTCGTGTGTCTTTTAGACATGCAGCTCCGTTGAGGCGAGCCAGGCCAACGTGTCGACGTCCAGGTCAATCATAGAAACATAGACACATAGACAATAGGTGCAGGAGTAGGCCATTCGGCCCTTCGAGCCTCCACCGCCATTCAATATGATCATGGCTGATCATCCAACTCAGTATCCTGTACCTGCCTTCTCTCCATACCCCCTGATCCATTTAGCCACAAGGGCCACATCTAACTCCCTCTTAAATGTAGCCAATGAACTGACCTCAACTACCTTCTGTGGCAGAGAATTCCAGAGACTCACCACTCTCTGTGTGAAAAATCTTTTCCTCATCTCGGTCCTAAAGGAATCCCCCCTTATCCCTTGTTGTGACCCCTTGTTCTGGACCTTGTTCTGCAACATCGGGAACAATCTTCCTGCATCTAGCCTATCCAACCCCTTAAGAATAGTGTAAGTTTATATAAGATCCTCCCTCAGTCTTCTAAGTTCTAGCGAGTACAAGCCAAGTCTATCCAGTCTTTCCTCATATGAACGTCCTGACCTACCAGGAATCAGTCTGGTGAACCTTCTCTGTACCCTCTCTATGGCAGGAGTGTCTTTCCTCACATTTGGAGACCAAAACTGTACGCAATACTCCAGGTGTGGTCTCACCAAGACCCTGTACAACTGCAGTAGAACCTCCCTGTTCCTATACTGAAATCCTTGGAAACTCTTGGGGGGAATCTTATAGAAACTTACAAAATTCTTAAGGGGTTGGACAGGCTAGATGCAGGAAGATTGTTCCCAATGTTGGGGAAGTCCAGGACAAGGAGTCTCAGTTTAAGGATAAGGGGGAAGTCTTTTAGGACCGAGATGAGAAAAATATTTTTTACACGGAACGTTGTGAATTTGTGGAATTCTCTGCCACAGAAGGTAGTTGAGGCCAGGTGAATGGCTATATGTAAGAGGGAGTTTGATGTGGCCCTTGTGGCTTAAGGGATCAGGGGTATGGAGAGAAGGCAGGTACAGGATACTGAGTTGGATGATCAGCCATGATCATATTGAATGGCGGTGCAGGCTCGAAGGGACGATGGCCTCCTCCTGCACCTATTTTCTATGTTTCCTACAAGGGTATTTGCTCTGAGGAGTTTCTACAGCAACATGCGCACTCTTGCCTTTATGAAGAGACTGACGATCTGTACTGTACGGTATAATGGATTAGCTGTACAAAAGAAAGTCTTGTCGCATTTGTGTCTTACATAAGAATTAAAACTAGTTTTTACTGGCCTCGCTGTCCTCAACAGCCATGATCATATTTAATGGCGGTGCAGGTTCGATGGGCCGAATGGCCTACTCCTGCACCTATTTTCTATCTTTATATGTTTCTATGATTGACCTGGACGATGACACGTTGGCCTGGCTCGCCTCAACGGAGCTGCAGGTCTAAAAGACACACGACAGAAGAGAAGATGTCCTTAGCTGGGACATGCAGTTCAGACAGTTATCTAATATGGTGCTGTGCCCAGACATTTTCCTCTCTCTGTTAATACATTGTTTTAATGATTAGTATAAAGCAAGCTTCTAAGATTTTCCCAGGCTTTATTCTGATGGGAAAATTATCTTTTAAATTTGACTGCTTTCTGTTTTTCAGCAAATCTCCATTGTTAATTATGGACCAAATTAAACTCTTTCACGTGAGGTCAGGATAAACTTGCTTTATTTGTTACGTAAGGCACACATGCGTCAAAACTGTCTTTAAAAAACACTTTAGAATGCCGAAGAAGGAACTGTAGATGCTGGAAAATCGAAGGGAGACAAAAATGCTGGAGAAACTCAGCGGGTGAGGCAGCATCTATGGAGCGAAGGAAATAGGTGCCGTTTCGGGTCGAAACCCTTCTTCAGACGATGTGAGGGAAGAAGAAAGGATGAGGTGGAGCCAGTGGGATGAGAGAGAGCTGGGAATGGGAGGAGAAAATAGGGAATACCTTAAATTAGTGAAGTCAATGTTCATACTGCTGGCATGCAAACAGCCCAAGCGAAATATGAGGTGCTGCTCCTCCAATTTGCGGTGGTCCTCACTCTGGCCATGGAGGAGGCCCAGGACAGAAAGGTCGGATTTGGAATGGTAGGGAGAGCTGAAGTGCCGAGCCACCTGCAGATCCCTACCACCCATCGCATCACATGTTCTCCATCCTGCCATCTGGGAAGAGGTCCAGCAGGATGCTCCTCAGCTTCTTCCCGCAGGCTATAAGACTGATAAACGGACTTTGCCCCCTGCCAAAGTATCGCACACCAACCACCAACCTGGACACGCTGAAGCAGAGCCATTGCCGTGCCGCTGCCGATTGGAACTCATAATATATGTATTTTTATTTTTATTTCTATTTATTTTTTACCGCACACTGAATGGACACTGGTTGAGCAACGTTTTTTCGTTTCTCTGGGTATGTATGTACTCAGGAAATATGATATTAAAGATATACAACACAATACAATATACAATATCAGGTTGGTTAATGCAGACCGAGCGGAGGTGTTCGGCGTGTGTGCGTGAGTGTGTGTGTAAGAGAGTGTGTGTGAGAGAGGGAGTGTGTGTGAGAGAGAGGGACTGTGTGTGTGTGTGAGAGAGAGAGAGATTGAGGGGAGTGTTTGTATGTGTGAGAGAGCAAGAGAGAGGGAGTGTGTGTGTGTGTGTGAGAGAGAGAGAGAGGGAGTACGTCTGAGAGTGAATGTGTGAGAGAGAGCAAGACAGAGAAAGGGTGTGTGTGATAGAAAGAGAGTGTCTGTGAGAGAGAGAGAGAGGGTGTAAGAGAACAAGAGAGAGAGGGGGAGTGTGTGTGTGCGCATGTGAGAGAGAGGGACAGAGAGAGGGAGTGTGAGAGGCAGGGAGCGAGAGAGGGGGTGTGTGTGAGAGACAGAGAGCGAGAGAGGGAGTGTGTGAGACAGGGAGCGAGAGAGGGAGTGTGTGAGAGAGACAGGGAGCGAGAGAGAGTGTGATAGAGAGGAGGGGGGCACGAAAGGGTGGAGTGGAGATAATTTGTGTATTCTTGTGTATTCCCTCATGGGGGGGAGAAGGGAGAGAGAAGAATGTATATGTGCAGCTTTAAGGGACATTGGCCAGGTAACATTTGGAGTATTGCATACAGGTCACTCCATTACAGGATTGATGTGGAGGCTTTAGGGAAGGTGCAGAGATGGTTAACCATAATGGTTTAAAAACAAGGAACTGCAGATGCTGGTTTACAACATAAAGGACACAGAGTGCTGGAGTAACTCCGCGGGACAGGCAGCATCTCTGGAGAGATGGAATGGGTAACTGAAGAAATAACACAAAACGTCACCCATTCCTTCTACCATTTTGTGTCTCCCCAAACAGCGGCTATCTATCCACGTGGCGGTGTGCCAGCAGGCTGGAGGAGCGGGCAAAGGCCTTGCCACAGAGCGGGCAGGTGAAGGGGTGCTGGCCGGTGTCGACTCGCTGGTGCTCCAGCAGGTGGTCAAGACGGGTGAAGCCCTTACCACAGGACGGGCAGGGGAAACTCTTTAATGACAGCTTTTGAATCACTCTTGAGGGGACAGTGCTGTGGGTATGCTGGTGCGGCCACAGGCAGGACATGCGGGTGAAACCCTTGCCACACTCAGCGCACACATAGAGTCTCCGGTGTGTATCCGCGGGTGCTCCCGCAGCCCCCATGCTCTCATCACAGTGGGAGCAGCTGCTCGCCGGCGTGGGCCCGCTGCTGCTGCCGCAACCACTGCGAGCTGTCAAACTCCTCACTGCAGTACGGGCAGTCGTAGGGCTGGCCACTGGTGTGCACGCGCTGGTGAGACAGGGCGTGGGAGGCCCTGGCAAAGCGCTCTCCACACACTGGGCTGGGGAAGGGACGGTCGCCGGTGTGCACCCGCTGGTGCGACAGCAGATAGGTGGAGCGGGTGAAACCCTTGCCGCACTGGGCACAGATGAAGGGACGCTTCCCGGAGTGGGTGCGCGGGTGCACCTGCAGGGTGCTGGATTTGGTGAAGCCCTTGTCGCACTGGGCGCAGGTGTAGAGGCGCTCGCCTGTGTGGGTGCACTGGTGCACCAGCAGGTTGCTGAAGTGGGTGAAGCCTTTGCCACACTGGGCGCAGGTGTTGGGGCGCTCGCCGGTGTGGGTGCGTTGGTGCTGCAGCAGGTTGCTGGACTGGGCGAAGCTCTTGCCGCAGTCATTGCAGGTGTAGGGCCGCTCCCCGGTGTGTACGTGCCTGTGCCTCTCCAGTTGCTTTGACGGCTTGAAGCCTTTGCCGCAGTTGGAGCAGGTGAAGGGCCGCTCACTGTTGTGCACCCGCCGGTGATGTCGTAGCCCCGAGAACTGGGTAAAATTCTTGCAGCATGTGAAACAGCCATAGGGCTTCTCGCCCGTGTGCACCTGCCGGTGGATCTTCAGCACATCGGAGCAGGTGAAGGGCTTCTCAGCGGAGTGCACGCTGTGCACAATCCTTATTGTGTCCCGTCACGTGGGCCTCCATCGAGCAGATGGGGAGCTCACCAGCACCCTGGCCACCCTCAATGGCCGCTCACGTCCCCGTCTCTCCGTCCACAGCAACGGCTCCTAAACGCAGCAGGAGAGGAACACAGAGGGTCAACAAGCTGGCAAACTGGACATTACTATTACATATTGGGTGTGTTTAAAGCGGATGAAACCGTTATATGATTCTGCGTGGCTCAGTGGTACAGCGGTACAGTTGCTGCTTCACCGCCAGAGACCCGGGTTCGATCCTGGCTGTGTGGAGTTTGCACGTTCTTCACTTGAACTGCATGGGTTTTTACTCCGGGTGCCCCGGCTTCCTCCAACATTTCAAAGGCGTTCAGGGTTGTAGAATAATCGGCCTCAAAACCACCATTTGCATTTTCAAACAAAACCACATTTTTTCCATTTTCAAAGCAACCCCTTTGCATTTTCAAAACAAACCACCTTTTGAATTTTCAAAGCAAACCAACTTTTGCATTTTCATTGCAAATAACCTTTTACATTTTCATGGCAAACGACCTTTTACATTTTCAAAGCAAACCTTTTGCTTTTTTAAACCTAACCACCGTTTGCATTTTCAAAGCAAACCACCGTTTGCTTATTCAGAGCAAACCACCTTTTGCATATTCGAATCAAACCACATTTTGCATTTCCAAAGCAAACCACTTTTTGCATTTTCAAAGCAAGCATTTTGCATTTACAAACCAAACCTACTTTGGCATTTCTAACCCAAACCAACATTTGCATTTTCAAACTAAATCGCATTTTGCATTTTCAAAGCAAACCACCGTTTACAATTTTATAACAAAGCACCGTTTGCATTTTTAATGCAAACCACCTATTGCATTTTCAAAACAAACCACCGTTTGCATTTTTAACAATCCACCTTTGGCATTTTCAAAGCAAACCACCGTATGCATTTTCAAATCAAGCCGCCTATTGCATTTTCGAAGCAAACCTTTTGCATTTTCGAAGAAAACCTTTGCATTTTCAAAGCAAATCATTTGCATTTCTAACCCAAACGGACATTTGCATTTTGAAACCAAATCGCATTTTTGCGTTTTCAAAGCAAACCACCGTTAGCATTTTCAATGCAAACCACCTTTTGCATTTTCAAAGCAAAGCACCGTTTCCTTTTTTAAACAAACCACCTTTGGAATTTGCAAACCAAACCACCGTTTGCATTTTCAAAGCAAACCACCATTTTGCATTTTCAAACCAAACCACCTTTTGTATTTCTAAACCAAACCACCATTTGCATTTTCAAACAAAATCATATTTTTGCATTTTCAAAGCAACCTCTTTGCATTTTCGAAGCAAACCATCTTTTGCATTTTCAAAGCAAACCATATTTTGCATTTTCAAAGCAAACCATCTTTTGCATTTTCATTGCAAAGAACCTTTTACATTTTCATTGCAAACGACCTTTTGCATTTTCAAAGCAAACCTTTTACATTTTCAAACAAATCCTTTTGCATTTTCCAAACCAATCATTTTGCATTTTCAAAGCAAACCTTTTACATTTTCAAACGAATCCTTTTGCATTTCTAAACCAAACATTTTGCATTTTCAAACCTAACCGTTTGCATTTTAAAACCGAACCACATTTTGCATTTCCAAAGCAAACCACCGTTTGCATGTCAAAGCAAATATTTTGCATTTACAAACCAAACCAACTTTTGCATTTCTAACCTAAACCAATATTTGCATTTTCAAAGCAAACCACATTTTTGCATTTTCAAACCGAACCACATTTTGCATTTTCAAAGCAAACCACCTTTTGCATTTTAATAGCAAACCACCTTTTGCATTTTCAAATCAAACCACCTTTTGCATTTTCATAGCAATCCCTTTGCATATTAAAGGAAACATTTTGCATTTTCAAAGCAAACACTTTGCATGCTCAAAGCAAGCCACTTTTCCATTTTCAAAGAAAACCTTTACATTTTCAAACAAACATTTTGCGTTTTCAAACTAAACCACCTTTTGCAATTTCAAAGCAAACTAACTTTTCCACATTCAATGCAAACCACCTTTTGCATTTTCGAAGCATTCCTCCTATTGCATTTTCAAAGCGTACCACCTTTTGCATTTTCAAAGCAAACCACCGTTTGTATTTTCAAAGCAAACCACCTATTTGCATTTTCAAAGCAACCCGTTTGTATTTTCAAGGCATACCTTTTGCATTTTTAAAGCAAACCTTTTGCATTTTCAAAGCAAACCTTTTGCATTTTCAAAACAAACACTTTGCATTCTCAAGGCAAAACACTTTTGCCTTTTCAAAGTAAACCAACTGTTGCATTTTCAAAGCAAACCGCCTTTTGCGTTTTCAAAGCAAACCACCTTTTGCATTTTCAAAGCAAACCACCTATTGCATTTTCGAAGCAAACCACGTTTTGCATTTTCAAGCAAAGCAGCTTTTGCATTTTAAAGCAAACCATTTGCATTTTCAAACCAAACCTATTGCGTTTTCAAACCAAACCAGCATTTGCATTTTCGAAGCAAACCACCATTTTGCATTTTCAAACCAAACCACTTTTTGTATATCTAAACCAAACCACCATTTGCATTTTCAAACAAAACCACCTTTTTTTTCTTTTTCAAAGCAACCTCTTTGCATTTTCGAAGCAAACCACTTTTGGCATTTTCAAAGCAAACCATCTTTTGCATTTCATTTCAAATAACCTTTTACATTTTCAGTGAAAACGACATTTTACATTTTCAAAGCAAATCTTTTACATTTTCAAACGAATCCTTTTGCAATTTCCAAACCAAACCTTTTGCATTTTCCAAATCAAACATTTTGCATTTACAAACCAAACCAATTTTGCATTTCTAACCTAGACCAATATTTGCAAAGACCAATATTTTCAAAGCAAACTGCATTTTTGCATTTTCAAACCGAACCACATTTTGCATTTTCAAAGCAAACCACCGTTTGCATTTTAATAGCAAACCACCCTTTGCATTTTCAAAGCAAACCTCCGTTTGCATTTTCAGAGCAATCCCTTTGCATATTAAAGGAAACATTTTGCATTTTCAAAGGAAACACTTTGCATGCTCAAAGGAAACCACTTTTCCATTTTCAAAAAAACCTTTGCATTTTCAAACAAACATTTTGCGTTTTCAAACTAAACCACCTTTTGCAATTTCAAAGCAAACTAACTTTTCAACATTCAATGCAAACCACCTTTTGTATTTTCGAAGCATACCACCTATTGCATTTTCAAAGCGTACCACCTTTTGCATTTTCAATGCAAACCTTCTTTTGCATTTTCAAAGCAAACCTTTTGCATTTTCAATCCAAACATTTTACATTTTCAAACCATACTTTTGCATTTTCCAAACCAAACCTTTTGCATATTCAAACCAATCCTTTTGCATTTTCCAACAGAACCACCTTTTGCATTTTTAAAGTAAACAGCCTTTTGCACTTTCAAAGCAAACCACCGTTTGTATTATAAAATCAAACCTTTTGCATTTTCAAAGGAAACATTCGCATTTCCAACTTTTGCATTTCTAACCCAAACCAACATTTGCATTTTCAAACCAAAGCACGTTTTTTTTCATTTTCAAAGCAAACCACCTTTTGCATTTTTACAGCAAACCAATTTTTGAATTTTCAATGCAACACCTTTGCATTTTCAAAGCAAACCTTTTGCATTTTCAAAGCAAACACTTTGCATTCTCATAGCAATCCACCTTTTGCATTTTCAAAACGAACCACCGCTTGCATTTTCAATGCAAACCACCTTATACATTTCCAAAGCAAACAACCATTTGCATTTTCAAAGCCAACCATCGTTTGCATTTTCAAAGCGCACCTTTTCCATTTTCAAAGGAAACCTTTCGCATTTTCAAAGCAAACACTCCTTTTCCATTTTCAAAGCAAAACACCTTTTGCATTTTCAAAGCAATCCACCTTTTGCAATTTGAAAGCAAACCACCTTTTGCATTTTCATTGCAAAGAACCTTTTGCATTTTCATTGCAAACCACCTTTTGCTTTTTCAAAGCAAACCTTTTACATTTTCAAACCAAACCTTTTGCATTTTCCAAACCAAACCTTTTGCATTTTCGTAACCAAACATTTTGCATTTTGAAACCAAACCTTTTGCATTTTTAAAGCGAACCACCTTTTACATTTTCAAAGCAAACCACCTTTTGCATTTTCAGAGCAAACCACCTTTTGGATATTCAAAGCCAACCACATTTTGCATTTCCAAACTACCTTTGGCATTTTCAAAGCAAAACACTGTATGCATTTTCAAAGCAAACCACGTTTTTGCATTTTCAATGCAACTCATTTGCATTTCAAAGCAACTCCTTTGCATTTTCAAAGCAACCCTTTTGCATTTTCAAAGCAAACGCTTTGCATTCTCAAAGCAAAACACATGTTGCATTTTCAAAGCAAACCACCTTATCATTTCCAAAGCAAACCACCTTTTGCGTTTTCAAAGCAAACCACATTTTGCATTTTGAAAGCAAACCACCTATTGCATTTTCGAAGGAAACCTTTTGCATTTTCTAAGAAAACCCTTTGCATTTTCAAAGCAAATCCTTTGCATTTCTAACCCAAACTGACATTTGCATTTTGAAACCAAATCGCATTTTTGCGTTTTCAAAGCAAACCACCGTTAGCATTTTCAATGCAAACCACCTTTTGCAATTTCAAAGCAATGCACCATTTCCATTTTTAAATAAACCACCTTAGGCATTTTCAAAGCAAACCTCCGTTTGCATTTGCAAACCAAACCAACATTTGCATTTTCAAAGCAAACAACCATATTGAATTTTCTAACCAAACAACCTTTTGTATTTCTAAACCAAACCACCATTTGCATTTTCAAACAAAATCATATTTTTGCATTTTCAAAGCAAACCATCTTTTGCATTTTCAAAGCAAACCATCTTTTGCATTTTCATTGCAAAGAACCTTTTACATTTTCATTGCAAACGACCTTTTGCATTTTAAAAGCAAACCTTTTACATTTCAAACAAATCCTTTTGCATTTTCCAAACCAATCATTTTGCATTTTCAAAGCAAACCTTTTACATTTTCAAACGAATCCTTTTGCATTTCTAAACCAAACACTTTGCATTTTCAAACCTAACCGTTTGCATTTTAAAACCGAACCAGATTTTGCATTTCCAAAGCAAACCACCGTTTGCATGTCAAAGCAAATATTTTGCATTTACAAACCAAACCAACTTTTGCATTTCTAACCTAAACCAATATTTGCATTTTCAAAGCAAACCACATTTTTGCATTTTCAAACCGAACCACATTTTGCATTTTCAAAGCAAGCCACCTTTTGCATTTTAATAGCAAACCACCTTTTGCATTTTCAAAGCAAACCACCGTTTGCATTTTCATAGCAATCCCTTTGCATATTAAAGGAAACATTTTGCATTTTCAAAGCAAACACTTTGCATGCTCAAAGCAAACTCTTTGCATTCTCAAATCAATCCACCTTTTGTATTTTCAAAGTAAACCACCTTTTGCATTTTCAAAGCAATCCTGATGTTTTGAAGGCCAACATGCCATTAGCCTTTGTGATAATATCCATGTAATTTATGCATATGTGCTGTACTCATTCTCATTACATGCTCAGCCTCGCGCATATAATTATGTAAATTGTTCAGTTACCTTTAACGTGGAAATAAATCATTCTTGCTTTTGATCCCAACACGAGTGTGCGTGGAGCCATCTTTCTCCGTCTAATATATGCTAGTTTTACGTACACATTAAGCAGACACATATCAATACATGGTTGATGCTGTTAAAGTGAGGATTTTTGGATACAATGGACGCTATGATGATTAACGGATGGAAGAGGCGGCACAGGCCATTCCATCTTTCCACGTGGCTCCACCACACAATCTAAAGGTCACAGAGAGGCGGGTGGAAGAGTGGAACATGTTTAAACAAATGTACGAAAATTATCATTGCATGACTACTGCCCCATAGAGTATCTCCCTATCAGTACTACAACAAAGTGTGTTACATCAGTACTACTCCACACGGTCACTCCGTCATTACAACCCCACAGTGTGTCATTTCATCAGAACTATCCCACAGCGTGACACTTCATCAGTAGTATTTCACAGTGTCATTTCATCAGTACTACTGCACAATGTGTCACGTCATCAGAACCACCCCATCGTGTGTCACTCCATCAGTACTATCCCACAGTGTATCACGCTAATCGTACTATCCTATAAATTGTAACTCCAACCTGACTACCCCACCGTGTCTCTCCATCGGTAGTACCCCACCGTGCGTCAATAACATTAGTACTACGCCAGCGTGTGTATCTCCATCAGTACTACTCCACCATGTGTCCACAACATTAGTACTACCCCACCATGTGTCTCTCTATCAACACTATCCAACAGTATCGTTCCACCAGTACTATACAAGTGTGCCATTCCATCCGTTCTATCCTACAGTGTGTCTCTGTGTCAGTACTACCGCATAGTATGTCACTGTATCGGTTCTTCCCCACAGTGTTTCACTACATGTATGACACCACAGTGTGTAATTCCATCAGTACTATCTATTAGTGTGTCTCTACATCAGTACTAGCCCATAGTGATTCTCTGTCAGTACTACCCCATAGCGCCTCTGTATCAGTACTACACCACAGAGTTTAACCACAACAGTACGACCCCACAGTGTGTCATTCCATCAGTACTATCCAAAAGTGTGTATCTCCATCAGTACTTCCCCATAGTGTTTCACTCCATCAGTACTACCCCACAGTATCTCATTTCTTCAGAAAAACCCCGAGTGTGTCGTTCATCAGTACTAACCCGCAGTGCGTCAGTCCATCAGTAATACGCCACAGTGCATCAGTCCATCAGTACTATCACACAGTGCGTCACTCCATTAGTATAGCACCACAGTGTGCCAGTCCATCAGTAACATACAACAGTGTGCCAATCCATGAGTACTATTCTACAGTGTGCATCCCATCAATGCCACCCCGTTGGGAGCCACTCCACTAGTACTACACCACAGTGTGTCAATCCAGCTTAAATATCCCCACAGTGTCAATCCAGTTTAACTATCCCCACAGTGTCAATCCAGTTTAAATATAAATCCATCAGTACAACACAGTGTGGCATTCCATCTGAACTATCCCATTTTGTGTCAGTCCATCAGTATTGCTCCACTGTGAGTCACGTTCTCAATCTACCCCACATTGTGTCACTCCAACAATAATTCCAACAACGTGTCACTCCATTGGTGCTTTCCCCAAACCGCGTCATTGCATATTCCACACAAACGCACCCTCACATGCACTCCCAATCTCACACACTCACAGAATTCACACAACTACCCACTCTTACGCACGGCAATGCACTGTTAAACACACACAAACATTACTCATACAACGCCACGCACTCAAAGTCACGGACACTGACACATCGAAACACAGACCCGTGGACACATCCACTCACGGAGGCACTTACATATTCACCTATTGCTATTCCATGAAGAAGGGTCTTCATGTTCCCTGAAGAAGGGTCACGACCCGAAACGTCGCCTATGCATTCTCTACATAGATGCTGCCTCTCTCGCTGAGTTTTTCCTGCAGTTTTTGTTTACTTACATATTCACGTACCCACACTCGCCCACACACTCTCGTATACTCACGAAACGCACACATTCTTACACAGTTCGTCGCAACGTCATATACGTTTTCAATCACCAGCACACACTCACGCCACACACATAAATACTTTCACACACTCACTCATGCCCATGAAAACGTTCACACCACTAACACTAAAATACACTCTCTTAGTGTCACACACTGACATTAATGTGCACTCACACTCATCGTGTACACACTCATGCTGTCATAACAGCGTAAACGCACACTCAAATACAGTCATAAGATTATAATCGATTGCAGCAGATTTAAGCTATTCGGTCCATCAAATCTACTCCGCCTTTCAATCATGGCTGATCTATCATCCCCTCCTGACCCCATGGGTTTATCATACATACACGCACACAATCACACACACAAACTCACGCACACAAGCAGGCACACACACACACGCAAACATACACACGCACACACACACATAAGCACACGTACACACACACACTAGCACACGTACACACACACACATACCACACACGCACGTACACACACACACCACACACACACGCACGCACACACACACGCACACAACCTCATACATAAAATCACAGGCACTCAAATACTCTCTGACATGTTCTCACATACAATGATACACATGCACTCACACTACCAGACATATACACGCACTAGCACTAAGAGACACGCATTTATTTGCACACACGCACTAACACACCCACGGGTAATCACTTACTCAACACCACCATATACTCAGACACTCTCATGTTTTATCACTATCAAACAATCGGATATTCAAACATTCTCACAAACTGTCATTCCCACATCTATCTATCTATCTTCTATACTATTACTAAAAAACTCATCTTGAACACTTCAGGTCTACGTTGTAAATAAATTGTAGCGAAAACGCTGCCTTATAACACAATGATTCTTTCGCCATCTTACTCACCGTTCTGCTCCGCTCCAGGCGCCCCAGCGTTTGTTCCGATCGGTGTAATAATAGAAAAGATATGAATGTTTAAAAATCGTGAGATCAGCAGATAGGCCTTCTCGCCTGTCAGTCACCACGAAGAAGGTAACGCCCCATCCAGGTGCCAGGAGACTAATGCCCGGAGGCCGAACGTGAATCAGTTACCCCGGAAGACCGTGAGTGAGAATTGAGTCCAGATCTGTGCGTCTACGCCGTCAGTGAACTGACTGTGAGTCTGCACCGTGCTGAGTGAACTGCGAGTCTACGCCGTGGGTGCCTGAACTTTCAGTCTGCGCCGTGAGTGAACTGAACTGTGAATGTGCACATTGCTGATTGAACAGTGAGTCTGCGCCGTGAGAAACTGAACTGTGATTCTACGCCGTGAGTAAATGAGCTGTGAGTCTGCGCTCAGCTGAGTGCCGATGTCGCGATTATACCGAAACTCCCGCTCAGTGCATATGTCGCCGTCATTCCGGAAGTTCCCCTCAATCCCGAGGCCGCACTCAGCCGTGTGAGTAGGTTCAAGAAAGTTTTACTCTCATATTTATGTTCCATGTGTGTGTGTGCGTGTGAGTATGTGTGTGTGTGTGTGTGTGTGTGTGTGTGTGTGTGTGAGAAGGATGGTGTGAGTGTGAGGGAGGGTTGTGTGTGTGAGACAGATGGCGGCTGTGTGTATGATGGAGGGCGTGTGTGTGTGCGAGAAATGGAGGGTATATGTGTGATATGGAGGGTGTGTGTGTGAGAGAGATGGAGGGTGTGTGTGTGAGAGATGGAGGGTGTGTGTGTGAGATGGACTGTGTGTGTGTGATGGAGGGTGGTGTGTTTGTGATGGAGATTGTGTGTGTGATGAGGGTGTGATGGAGGTTGTGTGTGTGATGAGGGTGTGATGCAGGGTGTGTGTTGATGTGAGCACACCAGCAGTGAGTGAGTGAACTGCCTGCCCACCAGCCGTCAGTGAGTGAATTGCCAACCCACCAGCCGTCAGTTAGTGAATCACATGCCAGACCACCAGCCGTCAGTGAGTGAACTGCCAGCGCACCAGCCGTGAATGAGTGACCTGCCAGCCCACCAGCCGTGAGTGAGTGAACTGCCAGCCCACCAGCCGCGAATGAATGAACGCCAGCCCACCATCCGTAAGTGAGTGAACTCACAGCCCACCAGCCGTGAGTAACAGCCTGCCCACCAGCCGTGAGTGAGTGAAATGCCAGCCAACCAGCCACGAGTGAATGAACTGCCAGCCCACCAGCCTTGAGTGACTGAACTGTCAAGCCAGCAGCCGTGACTGTCTGAACTGCGAGTCCAATAATGCATTCGGCCCACAATGTCCATACTAGCCCTCTGGAAACCAGGCCCTTCGTTCCACAACACCAATACTGGCGCTCCAGAAAGCCTCCTCCTCCCACATGCCACCAATATTGGAATTGGTGGAGAGGTGGAATATTGCGTTCGGGGACCAGCCATCCCGTGTGATGCTGGGACCCACTTATTCTAGTATTCTCTAACATTGTCTCAAAAACAAACATCCAAACGCACACACACACCCAAACACTCTCACTCACATTTACTAATGCTCACACACTCAAATGCACACTCACGGGGATATGAGAAGGACACAAACAAAAGCAAATACCGCCACTGTTACAAATGCTGCCGCACTCACGCACGCAGACCCGTCTGCACACTTGCACATTTTGTGATTCAGAAGGATTCCGTGGTGTTCGAGGCGACCTGCGCAACGCAGCGCAGCCGGGAATGTCCCCGGTGAGGAGGACCGTCCGTAATTCGGCCCGGTAGGCACGGCTCGCCCACCGCGGCCGGCGATGGGAGCCGCGCCTCGGTAGCGAGGATGGAGCCGCGAGCAATGGCAGCGAGCGAGGTGGGCCGCCGGAGAGCGACGAAGGCCGCCGAGAACGAAGGGGGATCCCCGGTGCGGCGGCAGGCAGGAGATAGAATTATTCGGCCAACGTTTGTAATTTTGTCGGCGTCAAAATGTGGCGAGAAGTGTGCACGGCCTAGGCGGGGTCTGCTGCATGATCTTACCGGGTTGTCTGTAAAACTAAGTATTCCACTCTACCTGGGTACACGTGACAATAAAGTACCATTGAATCATTGAAATTCTTGCAAACGCACACACTCACACTCACACACACACACTCCAACTGATTTGCACAATCTCACACATTCACACATAAATACACGTGCTAACACACCCATGCATGGACACACACACTCATAGTGTCACACACACACACACACACACACACAATAACCAATGCGGGTCAGGATGCATCTCTGGAGAAGCTTAGTTGAGTTTTTCAGTTTAGTTTAGTTTATTGTCACGGGTACCGAGGTGCAATGAAATGCTTTTGCTGCGGAAAGAAAACAAATGATTACAATGGGGCTATTTACAGATAAGGGGATAACGTTTGGTGCAAGGTAATGCCAGGAAAGTCCCATCAAGGATCGGCCGAGGGTCGGTCGGTCACCAAAGAGGTCGATAGTAGTTCAGCACTGGTTGTGACAGGAGGATTCAGCTGCCTGATAACAGCGGGGAAGAAACTGTCCTTGAATCTGGAGGTGTGCGTTTTCACACTTCTCCATCTTTTGCCAGATGGGAGAGGGGCGAAGAAGGAATGACCAGGGTGAGAATCGGCGATTTTGCAGCTGGCCTGCCTTGCCGAGGCAGCGTGAGGTATCAATTGTGTCAATGGAAGGGACATTGGTTTGTGCCATCGTCTGGATTACGTCCACAATTTGCTGCAATTACTCACTGTCTTGGATGGAGCTTCTTCTTCTTGCGACTGAAACATAAACCACAGGAATAGTTAGATCTCAAGCCGGGTGTTGAGCCGCCAGGTTGTTGTCTCTGTTGGCGTCAATGTCTGCCAGGCCCTGACAGAGCTCCATTTGGTGGGTGGTGGAGCGGGCACCCAGAGATGACATGGTTGGCTGTCTGTTGTTCTGCTCCACATTCACAAGCTGGGCTCTGACGGAGCCCCCATCTCCACACGCTGGCATTGAAACGCCCAACTCCAGTACCAAGTCTGTTGAGCTTCACCCATGCTCCATTGGAGAGCTCAGACACTGGACAGCTTTTATCTGCTGAAGGGATATAGCCTTGTAATGGAGATGAGGTTGCCTTCCACTCCTGTGACCACTTGGTGGCTATCCAGTGTGCTTTTGTCTCAGTTGGCTGGATGGATGCTAGGAGTTGTTTTCCATGTGGAGCAAAGTGGTGACGGGACTTCAGTAGGGGTGGCCTCTGCTCTCTGCTGATAGCCTGATGGAGGAGGTGATCTGGGTCCATGGCACGACGAGATAGTGCCAGAGTTGCTGCTTGCCTTCGGATCCCTGCAGGCGGAATGCCTGCGAGTATAGGGAGCTGCTCGACTGGAGTATGTTGAAGGTTCGAAAGGTGCTGTTCATGCTCGTGTCTACCAGGCTAGTATGTCTGCTTCCACTACATACGGATGTGCAGTACTCAGCCTGGGGCATACAAGAGCTAAGGCAGAGGTATGAAGAGTTGATGGATTGGCTACCCAACGTGTTCCTACCAGGCGTCGGATGAGGCTGCTACATACCGGGACCTTGTCGCGGAGACCAGCTACGTATTGGCGACCTGTCCAGCTTCACGGAGCTGTCCAGATGGAACTGTTCCCAAACCTAGCTGCGATGGTTTTTGATGAAATACCTTGTATGGTGCAACTGTAGAAGTTGGTGAGACTTACAGGTGACATGCCGATCTACCTTTACCTCCTCAGAACATGAATAGGTGACGTTTCCGTTCGGGACCCTTCTTCAGACTGATTAGAAACATAGCATAGAAAATAGGTGCAGAAGGAGGCCATTCGGGCCTTCGAGCCAGCACCTCCATTCAATGTGATCATGGCTGATCGTCCGCTATCAATAACCCGTGCCTGCCTTCTCCCCATATCCCTTGAATCCACTAGCCCCTAGAGCTCTATCCAACTCCCTCTTAAATCCATCCAGTGATTTGGCCTCCACTGATTACATTAGATTAGATTCCTTTTATTGTCATTCAGACCTTTCGTTACCTTGCAGTCATAACATATGCCATATAATGAAAATAAAAAAACACATAATAAACACATATTTAACATCCACCACAGTTAGTTCACCAGGCAACTCCTCACTGTGGTGGAAGGCAAAAGTCTTAAAGTCTTTGTCTTCTTCACTCTGCGCTGAGGCGAACCAGGCCTCCGATGTTATCGTCCACTAGGCCCGCGGCCGAGCATCCGAAGCCGGGCTGCCACCACAACCGTCGCCGGAATGCTGGAACACCGCCACAGCTCTGAATCAGGGACGCTGGAACGCTGGAGTACCGCAGCTCTGAAGCCGGGCCGCCACTGGAGCACCGCTGGAACGCCGCTGCAGCAACCGCTGGAGCACCGGAGCTCTGAAGCCGGACCGCCGCTGGAACGCTGCTGGAACTCCTCTGGAACTCCGCTGGAGCACCGCTGGAACGCCGCTGGAGCACCGCTGGAACGCCACTGGAGCACCGCTGCTCTGAAGCCGGGCCGCCGCCGCCGCTGGAACGTTGCAGCTCTGAATGATGAACGCTCGCCACAGCTCCGAGGTCGCCAGCTCCGCCATTAGGCCTCCGCCATTAAGCCTCAGCACAGACGGAGACGGTGATGAGGGCACGACAAGAAAAGGTCGCATCCCCCCGAAGGGAGAGACTAAAACCTCGTTTAAACCACCCCCCCCCCCCCCCACACACACAAACACAACCTAATAAACCAAAATTCTATATATAACAGACACAAGAAGACAAAAAAACAGACGGACTGCAGGTGGGCCGCAGCTGCCACGCAGCGCCACTACTTCCGGCCTCTGTGGCAGGGAATTCCATAAATTCACAACTCTCTGGGTAAAAAAGTTGTTTCTCACCTCTTAAATGACCTCCCCTTTATTCTAAGTGTGGCCCCTGGTTCTGGACTCTCCCAACATTGGGAATATTTTTCCTGATTGTGGTAGGAAGGGGGAGAATTCTGGAACAGAGGGATGCAGGGGAAAGTGAGTTGAATGATGTGTGGATGCAGATTAATGGGATTGATACCTGAGATTCAATTATATAAGGAGTGAGATAAAGATTGAAGAGGATTGAATAATAAAGAGAGGGGAAGCAATATCGGTGGAAGGGGGGGGGGGGGGGTGTAGAGGAGATGAGTGGGTGGGAGATGAGTCCATTTGAGACACGAGGAGGAGGGAGGGGAAAGTGGGAATTTTCACGCTAGCTACCTAACTTTGGAGAATTCAATGTTCATACCATTAGGTTGCAAGGTACCAAAGCGGAATATGAAGTGGCGGTCTTTGTTTGCATGTAGCCTCACACTGGCAATGGAGGAGGCCCAGGGCAGAAAGGTCAGTGTGGGAAGGGGAGTTACAATAGTTAACAACGGGGAGATCGGGCAGGCCTTGGCGGAACGAGGGTAAGTGTTCGGCGTAACGTTCGCCGAGTCTACGCTTGACCACGCCAATGTAAAGGAGACCATATCTGGAACACCGCATGCAACACATGAGCTTAGAGGAGGTGCCGGTGAACATCTGTCTCACCTGGAAGTGCCGCTGGAGTGTGAGGGAAGGGGTATATGGACAGCTGTTACATATAGATATAGATTGGGTGAATCAAATTGGCAGGGGTGCTGAGGAAGAGGATTTCTTGGAATGTATGCGGGATAGTTTTCTAAACCAACATGTGGAGGAACCAACGAGAGAGCAGGCTATTCTAGACTGGATATTGAGTAATGAGGAAGGGTTAGTTAGCAGCGTTGTTGTACGTGGCCCCTTGGGCAAGAGTGACCATAATATTGTTGAGTTCTTCATTATGATGGAGAGTGACATTGTTAATTCAGAAACACGGGTCCCGAACTTAAAGAAAGGTAACTTTGAGGGTATGAGACGTGAATTGGCCAAGATGGACTGGCAATTGATTCTTGAAGGGTTGACGGTGGATATGCAATGGAAGGCATTTAAAGACTGCATGGATGAACTACAACAATTGTTCATCCCAGTATGGCAAAATAATAAATCAGGGAAGGTGGCGCATCCGTGGATAACGAGGGGAATCAGGGAGGTATCAAAGAAAAATATGAAGCGTACAAATTCGCCAGAAAAAGCAGCCTACCAGGGGACTGGGAGAAATTCAGAAGCTAACAGAGGAGGGCAAAGGGTTTAATTAGGAAAGGGAAAATGGAGTATGAATGAAAACTGGCAGGAAACATAAAAACTGACTGCAAAAGTTTTTATCGATATGTGAAGCGCAAAAGATTAGTTAAAACAAATGTAGGTCCCTTGCAGTCAGAAACGGGTGATTTGATCATGGGGAACAAGGACATGGCAGACCAATTGAATATCTACTTTGGTTCTGTCTTCACTAAGGAAGACATAAATAATCTGCCGGAAATAGCAGGGGATCGCGGGTCAAATAAGATGGAAAAAATCAGTGAAATCCAGGTTAGCCGGAAAGTGGTGTTGGGTAAATTGAATGGATTAAAGGCCGATAAATCCCCAGGACCAGATAGGCTGCATCCCAGGGTACTTAAGAAAGTGGCCCCAGAAATAGCAGATGCCTTAGTGATAATTTTTCAAAACTGTTTAGATTCTGGAGTAGTTCCTGAGGATTGGAGGGTAGCTAATGTAACCCCACTTTTTAAAAAAGGAGGGAGAGAGAAAACGGGGAATTACACACCAGTTAGTCTAACATCGGTAGTGGGGAAACTGCTAGAGTCAATTATTATAGATGGGATAGCAGCGCATTTGGAAAGTGGTGAAATCATTGGACAAAGTCAGCATGGATTTACGAAGGGTAATTCATGTTTGATGAATCTTATTGAATTTTTTGAGGATGTAACTAGTAGAGTGGATAAGGGAGAAGCAGTGGCTGTGTTGTATCTGGACTTTCAGAAGGCTTTCGACAAGGTCCCACACAAGAGATTGGTATACAAACTTAAAGCACACGGTATTGGTGGTTCAGTATTGATGTGGATAGAGAACTGGCTGGCAGACAGGAATCAAAGAGTAGGAGTGAACGGGTCCTTTTCAGGATGGCAGGCAGTGAGTAGTGGGGTGCTGCAAGGCTCAGTGCTGGGACCCCAGCTATTTGCAATATACATTAATGATTTAGACGTGGGAATTAAATGCAACATCTCGAAGTTTGCGGATGACACGAAGCTGGGGGGCAGTGTTAGCTGTGAGGAGGATGCTAGGAGGCTGCAGGATGACTTGGATAGACTGGTTGAGTGGGAAAATGCATGGCAGATGCAGTATAATGTGGATAAATGTGAGGTTATCCACTTTGGTGGCAAAAACAGGAAGGTAGACTATTATTTGAATGGTGACCGATTAGGAAAAGGGGAGATCCAGCGAGACCTGGGTGTCATGGTACACCAGTCATTGAAAGTAGGCATGCAGGTGCAGCAGGCTGTGAAGAAAGCGAATGGTATGTTGGCATTCATAGCAAAAGGATTTGAGTACAAGAGCAGGGAGGTTCTGCTGCAGTTGTACAGGGTCTTGGTGAGGCCACACCTGGAGTATTGCGTACAGTTTTGGTCTCCTAATCTGAAGAAATACATTCTTGCCATAGCGGGAGTACAGAGAAGGTTCACCAGACTGATTCCTGGGATGGCACGACTTCCATATGAAGAAAGATTGGATAGACTCGGCTTGTACTCGCTGGAATTTAGGAGATTGAGGAGTGATCTCATAGAGACTTACAAAGTTCTTAAGGGGTTGGACAGGCTAGATGCAGGAAGATTGTTACCGATGTTGGGGAAGTCCAGGACAAGGGCTCACAGTTTAAGGATAAGGGGGAAGTCTTTTAGGACCGAGATGAGAAAATTGTTTTTCACACAGAGAGTGGTGAATCTGTGGAATTCTCTGCCACAGAAGGTAGTTGAGGCCAGTTCGTTGGCCATATTTAAGAGGGAGTTGGATGTGGCCCTTGTGGCTGAAGGGATAAGGGGGTATGGAGAGAAGGCAGGTACAGGATACTGAGTTGGATGATCAGCCATGATCATATTGAATGGTGGTGCAGGCTCGAAGGGCCGAATGGCCTGCTCCTGCACCTAATTTCTATGTTTCTGTTTCTATCCCATGGTGGCTCACCGTTTTAACCGCACTTCTCAAGAAAGACGTTGGAGGGAGAAGTGAGGGCGAGCAGGAGAAGAGTTGGGGGAATTAAGAGACAGATAGGGAGTACAAAGATGAAAGGGTGAGATAGCGGAGAAGACGAAAGTGCAAGAGGTGGAGGGAGTGTAAATTATTCAATGTAGTGTGGGAAGATGGAGAAGAGTTCGGAGCGAGTGGGTTGGTAAAAGGGAGAGAGGGAAGGGTCAGAGAGGTACAGAGAAACGGAGGGAGATATGCATTGAGAGTGAGAGGGGAGGGAGGGGTAAGGGAAGAAAGGTTCCCGGCGCAGATAGGGAGAATACAGAGAGTAGGGGAGAGAGTGACAGTTCAGAGAGAGGATGGAGGGGGAGAGAAAGAGAGGAGGGAGAGGTGCAGCATCATTCGCCGTTTTATGTAGGTTTAGGACAAATCTAAGGCAGTAATGTTTCTGTTCTCTGAGTGTCTTTGTGAGTCTGGGTCGTTCCTTCACAGAAGGTGGTGAAGGCAGCGAATGTTATTGTCGCAGGGCAAAGTCAGATCCACTCCAGGCAAGCAAAGAGTGAATGGATACCGGGGTCGCCGGGTGTGTGGGGTTGGGGTCACAGTCAGTTAAGCCGCGATCATATTGAGTGGTGAAGCAGAGAGGAATGGAGACGGGGGGATTTAAGTCAGAGGCGATCTGTTGAACTACTTCCTCAGACTGTGGACAAAGGTCGTCCAGTCCAGTCCACCTTCAAACTGGGCACCAGAAACCCTGAGAGGTTCCCTGGAATTTGGCGTTGCCTTGCTGAGTGAAACGGGTTGAAGGAAAGCAGACAAACAACATAAGGTGGAGAGTTGGATCTGATGGAGTTTGAAACAATATCCCCTATGCTGGAACAATGTCGCCTCTCCCAATTTCCATCCCTCGGTGTATATTGCCACAATTCCCAGTCTTTGGAGTTTCTCAATCGATTCCCTGAATAAATCACAACCTGTCTCAGCAGGGATTTCACTCGGCTGATGTCATCTGTTTGCGAATCATTTCAGAATCTCTATTTTTAAACTCTGTTGAAATTTCACTGTCGCGGTGGAGACGGAAAATGGTATAAAATATCCAGGATTGTTCTGACCCAGCATTTCATTCCGAGACATTACCGGTAGCTTACAGGGACACGTCGCTGGGCAGAGAAAATGGGGGGAAAGCTGCAAGAATTTGACAACGTGGATAAAATCCTGTACGTTATCATTGCTGCCGTTGGAGTCCCTGGTAAGTGAGCAGAACAGTTTTATAACTCCGTGTGTTAACTGGTTTTGAGCTGATTCCGATCATGTTACAAGTTCCCATCAGATAATCGTTGCACAAGAATATGTGAAGAATATCAATCCTCTCAGTGAAATATTTGTGAATTAACGCTGTGATTAACAGGTGAAACCAGCCTTCTTTATCTCTCACTGCTGCCGGGAGCCACTAGAATGGTGTTCTTGCCTTCAGTGGGGCCTTGCCCAGAGTTGTCCCAGTGCTTGGGACAGGCAGGCAGCTCTCCGGGACGGTGTGACTGGGAAAGAGGGGTTCACATTGTGAAGGTCACTGTATGTAAATTATTGATCAGAGTGAACAGCCGCTCCTATGGACACTGTGTCTCACTGTGGAGTCTGTCTGTCACAGTCGGATTCCACCCATAGCCTGTTGGTCAATAATTGTATCGATCTCCTGGACCATTGGCCGCGGATCTACCGGCGTATGTGTGTGTGTGTGTGTGTGTGTGTGTGTGGTGTGTAGTGTGTGTGGTTGTTACTGAACTGAACTCACTATGGACTGAATCCATTAACGGAGCCACTCTGCTGTCGGATCTTAACTTGTTCCTGCCTTCCCTCTGGAAGCTTCCCTCCTCGTCTCCATCAGACGCCGAGTTCCCAGAGCCCTGGTAAAACGCGGCCGGTCACGGTTAAGTCTGTGAAAACGGCCACATCAGAGAGTGTGATCAGCAGCAGGGTTAACCATAGAAAGGAACATTGCGCCTATTCTAGCGGGTGGCTGCTCGTTCCGTCCCCGCCCGTCGCCTTATCTCTACTCCCCTGAAGCAGGCAGGCAGGTCGGGCACAGTCGGAGCCGGCTCTGATATCGTTAAACTTGTAGCAGCCGCGCACCGACTCCAACACTCCTGATCTTGAGCTGAAAGTCGAGCCGGTGTTCAACCCTGGAGACCGTGTTGAGTATATGCACAGTGTCCATTCCCTTGTCTTTCCGCAGTGAATTTAGTGGCGATTGTGATCCTGTTCCGGGGAAAGTGCGGCCTCTCCACCTGCACCACTCGCTACCTGGTGGCCATGGCAGCGGCCGATCTACTGGCCGTCATCACCGAGGTCATTTTGTTTCACCTCCGATATCATTACTTTTATTGGAGTTTCCTGTCCATTTACCCAGTGTGCAGTGTTATCGAAGTACTGACGTATGCAGCGACAGACTGTTCTGTCTGGTTCACCGTCACTTTCACCTTTGATCGCTTTGTCGCCATTTGTTGCCAGAAGCTGAAAACTAAATATTGCACGGGGAAAACTGCGGCTGCGGTTCTGGCAACAGCCGGCGTTCTGCTCTGTCTGAAAAACCTTCCCCGCTATTTCATACGGGAACCCCGGACAATCATCGACAATGTCCCGTGGGGCTGTGGCGTGGTGGACATTTATTTCACTGACCCCGGGTGGGTGGCATTTGATTGGATCGACACGGTTTTAACTCCGCTCCTCCCTTTCGCTGTAATTCTGCTGCTCAACACTCTGACAGTCCGGCACATTTTAGTGGCCAGTCGGGTCCGTAAGGGGCTGAGGGGTGAGAGCAAGGGGGATAACCGCAGTGACCCGGAGATGGAGAACAGGAGGAGGTCTGTGGTTTTACTCTTCACCATCTCCGGCAGCTTCATCCTCCTGTGGCTGACGACGGTTGTAAACTTCGTCTATTATCAGATCACAGGAATTGGAAATGATGCGAATGATTCTCAGTGGATCTTTAACAACGTCGGGTATTTGCTGAGTAATCTCAGCTGCTGCACCAACACATTTATTTATGCGGTGACCCAGTCCAAGTTCAGGGAGCAGGTGAAGAGCGCGGTGAAATATCCGCTCACCTCAGTGCTTCGGCTCATTAATAAATCCACGCCCTGAGCGCATCCATCCGAGAGGCGGCCGGAGTCTCTCCGCTCCGGGCTCCAGCTCCTGAACTTCACCGCCGGAAAGATGAGGGAGGGAGGAGCTGGCCAAAGTTGACTGGGAAGATACCATAGCAGGGATGAGAGAGAGTGGAACAACAATGGCAGGTATTTCTGGGAATAATACAGAAGGTGAAGCAGGGTCAGTTCATTCCAAAGAGGAAGCAAGATTCCAAGGGGAGTGAGTAAGGGGCGACCGTGGCTGACAAGGGAAGTCAGGGACAGTATAAAAATAAAAGAGAGGAAGTGCAACGTTACGCAGATGAGCGGGAAGCCGGAGGACTGGGTAATGTTTATAGAGCAACAGAATGTAACTAAAAGCGCAATACGGGGAGAATATATGAGGTTCGAAGGTAATCTAGCCAAGAATACAAAGCAGGATAGTAAAAGCTTCTTTAGGTATGTGAAGAGGAATAAATTAGTGAAGACCAAAGTTGGCCCCTTGAAGACAGAAACAGGTGGATGTATTATGGGGAACAAGGAAATGCCAGATGGGTTGAACAGGTACTTTGGATCCGTCTTCACTAAGGAGGACACAAACAATCTTCCTGATGTACTAGTGGCCAGAGGATCTGGGGTGATGGAGGAACTGAAGGAAATCCACATTAGGCAGGAAGTGGTGTTGGGTAGACTGATGGGACTGAAGGCTGATAAATCCCCAGGGCCTGATGGTCTGCATCTCTATCTTTTCCTGCTTCGTTCTCTCTCTCTGCTTTAAATCGTTTTTGATTCAATGTATGTTTTCCGCTCTGAGCTCTTGTTTTTTTAAAGCTGCGTTTTGGCCCGGTCTCCGTCCGAGCTGGGCAGAGAAGGGGAACGAGAGAGGAGGGAAGGAGGAGAGGAGATAAAAAATGGAGACATGGTATTTTACCATTAAAATATATATATTTACACACACACACACACACACACACACACACACACACACACACACACACACACACACACACACTCACGCACACACACTCACGCACACACACTCACGCACACACACTCACGCACACACACTCACACTCACACACTCACACACACTCACACACTCACACACACTCACACACACACTCACACACACACACTCACTCACACACACACACACTCACATACACACACTCACACTCACACACACACACTCACTCACACACACACAAACTCACGCACACACATTCACTCACGCACACACACACACACACACACACACACACACACACACACACACACACACACACACACACACAAACACTCACTCACACACACATACACACACTCACATACTCACATACACACACTCTCTCACACACACACAGTAAACTTTATCGTGGGATAATTTCTTGAACCATTTCACACAGTTTCAACTAGAAATGAGGCAATGAGGGTCGTCAGGGTAGGCAAGGTAGGCACTGCCTACCCTGACTAAAATGATAACATAGTCATTTCTAAATATAAATAGTAAAGGCAGGGGAGAATGATGCCTATGTAAGAGATCGATCTCTTAGGTAGGCATCAGTCTCCGTGCCTTTCATCCGCAGCACTTGTAACCTTTGAAGGTGTGTGCAGCCCACGGGCCGTCAGCGCTGCTTCAATCCGTCAAACTCAGGCGGGGCTGAAGGCGGCTGAAACTCTGCCTCTGCAGCAGCCTACTGCGCATGCGCAGCGCTAGTTTCTTGGCGGGGTTTTCAAATATGGATTGTCATTATTTTAAGTGTATCTTAGGAAACAGAGAGAGAAGAATGGAATGTGTGTACCAATACCGTGGCAAGTACATTTATTGGCGTTTTTTTTAAATATCGTATTTCCCGGGTGTGGGGGTGGGGGGAGAGTTCCTTTCATAGCGTTTGGGAGTCTGGCCCGGGGTAAAGTTGCGGGGAGGGCACGAATGTTGTGAAGGAGGGGATCGGGATAATGCCACTTGCGACGCTCCTTGCACGGAGCCACTGCATTGAGGATGGGAAGAAGTAGCTCGGGTGGCTTTGAGCGGCAGTCGGGCCGGACAGCGGAACCGGCCGCCACCTCAGCGCCTTCTGCCGGCCCCCGCTCACCTCTGGCAGCTCCCCGTCTAAAAACCTCTCTCCTGCCGCTCACCGGCCTCACTCATGTCCCGCAAATCCTTACATTCCAACAGCGGGATTGAGGTTCCTCGGCTGTGGGAATTTAAGGATTTGCGGGAAGAGGCTGACATGAGCGAAGTCGGCGAGCGGCTGATGAGAGGTGTTCAGACGGAGAGCACTGCCAGCGGTGAGCGGGCCGGCAGAAGGCACTGAAGTGGTAGCCAGTTCTGCTGTCAGCTCCCGGCGGCCGCTCGCAACTACCCGAGCTGCTTCTATCCCAGGCTACAATGCGTGGCTTCGCGCCCGGAGAGCTGCGGCAGCGGTGAGTGAGTGCGTTACTGCCATTATCCCCGATCCCCTCCTTCTCAACACTACTGCCCTCCCTGCAACTTTACCCCTGGCACAGACGCTGTGAAAGGAACACTCCCCCCAATTGGTCCCTTGAGCAAGTGATTCAACTTTTCCTTGCACCCGTTTTTTCCACCATCTCTCCACCTGCCCTCACCCTTCACCCCCCACCCATTCAGTAATTAAGAATAAATGAGTCTAGGAAGCCTTGGGCAAATTGAATTGTTACTGTTTTAATTTTTATTTTTTATTTTTATGGCATGAACAATCTGCGCATGCGCGGTTTAATTTGTTTTTAAAGCCGACTGAGTGCCTACCCTGAGTAATTACTCACGGCACGTGCCTGGATCACACCCATCCCTCTTGCTCTCCCCCCACCCACCCACTCTTTCTCTCACTCCTCCCACCTCTCTTTGTCTCTCTCTCTCCTTTCTATCTCCCCCTTCTCTCTCTCTCTCTCTCTCTCCCGCCCCCTCCCTCACTCCTGCAACCTCTCTCTCTCTACCCCAGGGTTTCTCTCTTTCTCTCTCGCTCTCGTTCTCTCTCGATATTTCATTTTGAGAGGGGGATAGGGAGGGAATAGAGTTAGAGGAGGGAGAGAGTGAGAGGAGAGAGGGAGGGAGAGAATGAGAGAGAGACAGGGGAGAGAGGGACAGGGAGAGAGAGGGGGAGAAAGAGAGAGAGGGAGAGAGGGGGAAAGTGAGAGAGGGGAGAGAGAGATGGGGGGAGAGAGAGGGGGCGAGAGAGTCAGACAGAGAGAGATAGAGAGAGCTAGAGGGAGTGAGGGGGAGAAAAGAGATGGGTAAAGAGAGAGAGAGGAGAAAGAGACGGGAGCGAGAGGGGGAGAGTGGGGGACGGTGAGAGAGACGGGGAGATAGAAATGGGGAGAAAGAGAGAGAGACGGGGGAGGGAGAGGAGGAAAAGAGAGGGGGGGGAAGAAAGGGGGGTGAGAGAGGCAGAGAGAGAGAGTGAGGGAGGGGGAGAGAGACAAAGAAACATAGAAAATAGGTGCAGGAGGCTATTCGGCCCTTCGGGCCATCACCGCCTTTCATTGTGGTCATGGCTTATCATCCCCTATCAATAAAATCGTGCCTCCCTTCTCCCCATATCCCTTGACCCCACTAGCCCCTAGAGCTCTATCCAACTCTCTAATAAAACCATCCAGTGACTTGGCCTCCACTGCCCTCTGTGACAGGGAATTCCATAAATTCACAATTCTCTGGGTGAAAACGTTTTTTCTCACCTCAGTCTTAAATGACCTCCCCTTTATTCTAAGACTGTGGCCCCTGGTTCTGGACTCGCCCAACATTGGGAACATTTTTGCTGCATCTAGCTTGTCCAGTCCATTTATAATTGTATATGTTTCTATAAGATCCCCCTCATCGTTCTAAACTCCAGTGAATACAAGCCTAGTCTTTTCAATCTTTCCTCATATGACAGTCCCGCCTTCCCAGGGATCAATCTCGTGAACCTACGCTGCACTGCCTCAATCACAAGGATGTCCTTCCTCAAATTAGGAGACCAAAACTGTACACAATACTCCAGACGTGGTCTCACCAGAGCCCTGTACAACTGCAAAAGAACCTCTTTACTCCTGTACTGAAATCCTCTTGTTATGAAGGCCAACATTCCATTAGCTTTCTTCACTGCCTGCTGTACCTGCACGCCAACTTTCAGTGACCGGTGTACAAGGATGCCCAGGTCTCGCTGTACCTTCCCCTTATCTAACCGAACCCCATTGTGATAATAATCTGCCCCCTAGGTTTTGCCGCCAAAGTGGATAACCTCACATTTATCTATATTACACTGCATCTGCCACACATCTGCCCACTCACTCAACCTGTCCAGGTCACCCTGCAACCTCCTAACATCCTCTTCACAGTTCACACTGCCACCCAGCTTTGTGTCATCCGCAAACTTGCTAGTGTTGGGGAGAGAGAGAGGGGGAGAGAGAAGGGGGAGAGAGCTGGAGAGAGAGAGAAAGGGGGAGAGAGAGGGGGGGAGAGAGAGAGACAGAGGGGTGCAGGGAGAGAGAGGGGGTGAGAGAGAGAGAGGGGGAGAGATGGGGAGGGTAGAGAGTGACGGGTCGAGAGAGACAGGGAGAGAGAGAAAAGGGGAGGGGGGAGAAAGGGAGGGGGAGGGATAGGGAGTGAGAAAGAGTGCGAGAGAGGGAGAGAGAGAGAGTGGGATAGAGGGGGGGGAGAGAGGGGTGGGAGAGAGAGGGGGGGGGGTGGCGAGAGAAGAGGGGTGGGTGAGAGAGAGCGGAGAGAGCGAGAGGGGAGAGAGAGAGCGGAGAGAAAGAAGGGGAGGGAGAATGGGGCGAGAGAGAGAGAGTGAAGGAGAGAGAGAGACGGGGAGAGAGGGAGATAGAGGGAAAGAATGACGGAGAGAGGGAGGGGGACAGAGAGGGAGGTGGGAAAGACAGAGAGGAGAGTTTGAGGATGAGAGAGAGGAGAAGGGGTGAGAGAGAGGGGGAAAGAGAGTGAGGGGGGAGAGAGAGAAGAGGGAGGGGGGAAAGAGAGGGGGAGGGATAGATAGGGGGCGAGAGAGAGAGAGGTGAAGTGCGAGGGGGTAGAGAGAGAGGAAGGGGGAGAGAGAGGATAGAGAGAGGAGAGGGGGAGAGAGAAGCAGGGAGGGAGATAGAGAGAGGGGGGCAGGGAGAGTGAGAGGAGAGGGGGAGAGAAGAGAGGGGAGAGAGGAGAGAAAAGAGAGAGTGAGAGAGAGAGTGAGAGAGAGGAGAGAGAGGGGGAAGGGAGAGGAAGATGAGAGAGAGAGAGAGAGAGAGCGGGGAGAGAGAGGGGGAGGAAGAGAGGGGCAGAGCGGGTGAGAGAGAGGGGAGAGAGAGAGAGGGAGGGAGCGACAAAGAGAGGAGAGAGAGAACGAGATAAGGAGAGAGAGACAGAGAGGACGAGAGAGGAAGAGAGAGTAAGAGAGAGAGAGAGAAAGAGAGAAGAGAGAGAACGAGAGAGAGAGATAGAGAGAGAGAAAGGGAGAGGGAGAACGAGAGAGAGAGATAACGAGACAGAGAGAGCGAGAGAGAGAATGAGAGAGGGAGAGATAGAGAGAACGAGATAGAGACAGAGAGAGAATGAGAGATAACGAGAGAGAGAGAGATAGAGAGAGAGAAAGGGAGAGGGAGAACGAGAGAGAGAGATAACGAGACAGAGCGAGAGAGCGAACGAGAGAGGGAGGGAGAGAGAACGAGATAGAGACAGAGAGAGAGACTGAGAGAACGAGAGAGAACGAGAGAGAGAGAACGAGAGAGAGAGAATGAGAGAGAGAGACAGAGAGAAAGGTAGAGAGGGAGAACGAGAGACGAGAGAGAGAGAGAATGAGAGAGAGAGAATGAGAGTGAGAGAACGAGGGGCACAGGGAGAGAGAGGGACGGAGAGATTGACAGAGAGAAACATAGAAACATAGAAACATATAAATTAGGTGCAGGAGCAGGCCATTCGGCCCTTCGAGCCTGCACCGCCATGCAATATGATCATGGCTGATCATCCAACTGAGTATCCTGTACCTGCCTTCTCTCCATACCCCCTGATCCCTACAGCCACAAGGGCCACATCCAACTCCCTCTTAAATATGGCCAACGAACTGGCCTCAACTACCTTCTGTGGCAGAGAATTCCACAGATTCACCAATCTCTGTGTGAAAAACGATTTTCTCATCTCGGTCCAAAAAGACTTCCCCCATATCCTTAAACTGTGACCCCTTGTCCCGGACTTCCCCAACATCGGGAACAATCTTCCTGCATCTAGCCTTCCAACCGCTTAAAAATTTTGTAAAGTCTCTATGAGATCACCCCTCAATCTTCTCTAAATTCCAGCGAGTATAAGCCAAGTCTATCCAGTCTTTCTTCATATGGAAGTCCTGCCATCCCAGGAATCAGTCTGGTGAACCTTCTCTGTACTCCCTCTATGGCAAGAAGAATGTCTTTCCTCAGATTAGGAGAAAGAATTGTACGCAATACTCCAGGTGTGGCCCTCACCAAGACCCTGTATAACTGCAGTAGAACCTCCCTGCTCTTGGTACTCAAAAATCCTTTTGCTATGAATTGCCAACATACCATTCGCTTTCTTCACAGCCTGCGGGCACCTGCATGCCTACTTTCAATGACTGGTATACCATGACACCCAGGTCTCGCTGCATCTCCCGTTTTCCTAATCGGTCACCATTCAAATAATAGTCTACCTTCCTGTTTTTGCCACCAAAGTGGATAGCCTCACATTTATCCACATTATACTGCATCTGCCATTGCATTTGCCCCACTCACCCATTCCTATCCAAGTCACCTTGCAGCCTCCTAGCATCCTCCTCACACCTAACACTACCCCCCAGCTTAGTGTCATCCGCAAACCTGGAGATGTTGCATTCAATACCCTCGTCCAAATCATTAATATATATTGTAAATAGCTGGGGTCCCAGCACTGAGCCTTGCGGTACCCCACTAGTCACTGCCTGCCATTCTGAAAAGGATCCGTTTACCCCTACCCTTTGCTTCCTGTCTGCCAGCCAGTTCTCTATCCACATCAATACTGAACCCCCAATACTGTGTGCTTTAAGTTTGTGCACTAATCTCTTATGTGGGACCTTGTCGAAAGCCTTCTGAAAGTCTAGATATAACACATCCACTGGTTCTCCTTTATCCACTCTACTAGTTACATCCTCGAAAAATTCCAGAAGATTCGTCAGACATGATTTACCTTTCGTAAATCCATGCTGACTTTGTCCAATGATTTCACCACTTTCCAAATGTGCTGCAATCCCATCTTTAATAACTGACTCTAGCAGTTTCCCCACTCTCGATGTTAGACTAACTGGTCTGTAATTCCCTGTTTTCTCTCTCCCTCCCTTTTTAAAAAGTGGGGTTACATTAGCTACCCTCCAATCCTCAGGAACTTCTCCAGAATCTAAGGAGCTTTGAAAAATTCCTGAAAAAAGGTAGGCCAGGCCTGTCAACCTCCTCCGAAGAAGACACAGGAACAGCTCCACACCGACCGAGTACAACTGACACGACATGAGGCACCCCTGACGGACCCCCCTCCAAAAATGAAAGGGAGCCAACAATGCACCATTAACCTTCACAAGGCACTCCACTGCAGCTTACAAAAGCCGGACCCGGGCCACAAAGTGCGGTCCAAACCCAAACGCTTGCAGTGTCCCCAATCAACCCAAAAACACCCCAAACCCAAAACATCCCCGCGAACAACTGATAACCCCCCCCACCCTACAACCTAAACCTAATAGCAGACCCCACTGAGTCACCCCAAACACCCCAAACAACCCAAAACATCCCCCCAAACAACTGACAACAACCCCCCCCCACAACCTAACCCTAACAGCAGACCCCACTGAACCACCCCAATCAACCCAAAAACACAACCAAACAAACCCAAAAACATCCCCCCAAACCAAACAACAGATAACACCCCCACCCTACATCTAACAGCAGACCCCACTGAACCACCCCAATCAACCCAAAAAACACCCCCAAACAAACAAAAAAAAAAAAAAAAAAAAAAAAAAAAAAAACAAAAAAAAAAAAAAAAAAAAAAAAAACAAAAAAAAAAAAAAAAAAAAAAAAAAAAAAAAAAAAAAAAAAAAAAAAAAAAAAAAAAAAAAAAAAAAAAATCACCTCCCACCAAACAACCCCCCAAAACCCAAACAAATGAACCCCCCCCCCCACCCTACAACCTAAAACCTAACAGGCAGACCCTCTGAATCACCCCAAACAAACCCTAAAAAAAACCTCCCCGAACAACCCAAAGCATCCCCCCAAACAACTGGCAATACCCCCCCCACCTACCGTACAACCTAAACCTAACAGCAGACCCCCACTGAATCACCCCAAACAAACCCTACAAAAACACCCCGAACAGCCCAAAAACATTCCCCCAAACAACGGGCAATACCCCCACCTACTACCTACAAACCCTAAAATATAAACCTAACAGCAGATCCCACTGAATCAGCCCAATCAACCAAAAACAACACAAACATCCCCTGAACTAAACCACAAACCAAAACATTCCCCCAAACAACTGGGGATTAAATAAACCCCCCACCTACAACCTAAACCTAACAGCAGACCCCCACTGAACCCCTCACCAAAACAATACCAAAACAATACACCCCGAACAACCCAGACAAATCCCCCCCCCCCCCCCCCCCCCCTTGCAGCCACTTTAACGAAGAACTACCAAACTCCGCTGTAAACCAGACAGGCTACAAAAACAGAGGGAATAGGCCCCCGGACCACAATCTACAACAAGATACCCACCCTACCCCAGCCAGGACCCCCTACACAGAAGAGTCTTGGGCGCCACACAACAAACCGTAGAAAACACTGTTGGCAGTGCACATACATAACTTGAAGACTTGCAGAAAACATGATAGTGGACAAGAGGTTTTTGGACATTTATTGATCAACAGAGGCTGAAAACACTAGCAGCAAATGATACACGATACCAGAGACATTTGGCAACTAACAAACAAAAGAAGTTAACAAACAAAAGAAGTTCAAACAAAGAACAGGATGAGCCCAACCAAAGTGACCGGTCCTAGGACCCAACACATGGGAAGCTCCACCCAGAAAGGGAGGAACATCAACTTACCTTTTAAAAACCCTAAACGGCTAGGATTAGATCTCTTTCCCTGATGAAGCTACAGCGATAGCGAAACTGGATATCGTTGCCCAGTTGGGAAGAGTTCGGCAAGCGGTCTCCGCAAGCTAGAAAAAACCAAAGAGCTGGTGAGCACCTTGGTGTTAACCCTACGACGCTAGATATAATTGCTTAGATTTGACTGTATTAGCATTGCAGCATAGTCTACTAAGCCAGAGATGAGTTGTAACATGCAGAGGGAAGGGGGGAGAGGGAGATGGTTTAATAACAGTAATGGGGTCAACCACAACCAGCACAGGAATCAATCTCGACAGAGGGATTCTTTTACAGTTGCTGTAAGAGCTATTTATAAAATGGCCCAGGCTTTACACCATCTAGGAGTTCTAAAAGAACGGAACGTACCCTCTAAGGGTATCACGAGGCAGGCAAGATATTAACACACTTTGTAAAACAGCAAATCCCACCCAGGAAACATTAAAATAATTGGCTTCTAATGCTGAAACGTGGGCAAAACAAACACGGCAAATTTTGATTGAACATTACGAAAATAGTCTGGAATGTCTGGAAGACCAATACCGCGAGGGCCAGCCTACAGATCGTGTGCAGGAAGCGGTCGCCAAGGCCCCAATCTGGAACAAGAGAAATTTGGGAGATAAATTTAAAATCAGAATGGAGGATCTTAGATACAGTGTTATGAACCTGACCTCAGAGACTGGGCCTGAACAGAACTGCTTGCGAGATTTCCAGCCTCGCAAGTCAGCGGCTGTAATGTCTAATGTAGCGGTACATATCCCGCAAGACTTGTTTACTATTTCACAGGAAAACCACATCGAGCTGCATGGGCGACCCCACCCGTCCCGTCCAGTCCCGACGCGCCCCGTACGCTCCGATCCGCTCCCCTCGCCCTGTTCCCCGCTGGTCGCGCTCCCCACGGCTCCGCTCCAGCCAGCCCCGACATAACCCCCCCCCATCACCCCCGGTGCGTCCACCCACCAGCCCCAGATCGTGGTGTTGCGACCGCGCAGCAACCGGCGCAAGACCAGCCGGCCTCCCCAAGGGACCACGGGCCGATGACGCAGCGCGCAGGACCCTCCGGTGGGGGGGGAGAAGAACCCAACGGCCACGGACACAGCGGACAGGACGTCACGACCGCGCTGCCACAGGTTAAACAGGTCCGGTACTGCTACCCCTTCCTCGCAGCCAACCCTTCCCACTCCAACACACGGGGTCCCAGCAACGAGGGTCAGAGCAAACACGTCGCTGCACGCGCAGCAGCAGAGGACTCAGACACAAATTAGCAATTCACAGGGACGGACGACTTTCAAGCAGACACGCGGAGGGGGTCCAGGGGAAGAGACTGGCAGAAGTATAACGAGACATCCCCATACAAGGCAGAAAAAAATGTTACCTGGAAACTACAACCAGCAAGCCTGTTTTTAATAATTGGAGATTCCAAACATTGCCAGGATCCCTATATAATTCTCCAACAATAACATACAATTGGTCAGCTATCCAGGAGCCAAATGTATACATGCCACTTCATCCTTGACAAATTGGGCAATTGCCCAGACACTCAAAAAGTCATTCTCTCGATTTGGCATTAATCATAAGGAACAAAGACCACAGACTGCCTATCAAACAAACTCCAAACACTAATCAAGATGGCCAGTCGTTAAATTCCCTTAATGCCAGCATATGGATCCCTAGGATCAACTTCAGCCAGTCTCATTCAGCACCGAGCAGGACACACTCAGACACTTAATGACTACATACAGACCAAGAAACAACATTCCCACCTGCCAGTTTTAAAGTAGTCACAGACCACGGCCTCCACTGGACAGAACCAGACAGCTCGAGCCGATGAACAGAGAGAGTGGAGGAGAGCATTTAAACTGTTTGGGACAACCATGCCAAGAGAGGCAGAGCCCACAATTGGGGAAAAACAATCATAACATTTCTAAGACATTCTCCCTTACCGAAACGCAAGAGAGGGTACTGAACAGAGGCCTCACCTTCGTCCCTACTCCCAAATTCCCACAAGGAACAAGTACGAGTGCAGGGTGACTTACACAGAATTTATCGATCCATTAAGTTAATTCGCCACTTCAGTGGCGCAGAGAGCCTGGCAAAAATTATACCCTTAGGCCACTCACAGGATGGACCCCAGACGACGAGCATGTTCCTAGAGGAGGATAACAAGAATTTATAAACAGAGACAGCATCAGCCATTGGGGATATGCCTACAACGAAAGATAAGTCTAACCTCACCAGAAAAGAGAGCAGGCCTTGATTAGAGCTGAGGGAGAGAACAATGAGATAGTGATCAAACCAGCAGACACTGGGGGCAGTATCAGTCATCATGGACAGACAACTGTACTCTTTGAGGCACACAGACAACTGAACAAGATAGAACACTACACTAAGTTAGATGAGCCCATATATAAAGAAACACAAAAGGAAATAGGATAGGGACATTTTGGAAGAGCTTAAGACAATCAGCTAGAGAAGAAACAAGTAGAATACCTATAACAGACCACAACCCAGGGCGAGGAAAATTTACATGCTCCCAAAGATACACAAAAACCCAGACACATGGACAGTGCCTGGAGAAATACCGCCAGGTAGGCCCATAGTGTCAGACTGTAGTAGCGAATCCTATGGGGTAGCAGAATACATTGACCACTACCTTAACCCACTGGCACAACAACACCCCAGTACATCAAAAGACACCTACCACTTCACCCGAATAGTGTAAGTACTCCCTCCAATCAGCCAGCAGAAGAGGCGGTGATTGACGTCCTCGTCATCCAATGCGGGGCGGGCCTGGCGGGGCTGACGTCACTGTGGTCCAATCACGGGGCGCGGGGGCGGGGCTTGTTGAGTGACGCCGCTGTGCGCGGTCAGGGGGCGGGGCCGAGATCAACAACAACAACAACGGCCGCAGCTCGGAGCCGCCGCCGGGGCCGGGCCTAGTGGGGCCCAGTCGGCCTCACCCCCCTCACTCAGGTCAGTGTAGAGTGAGTGCGGGGCCGCCGCCGCCCCTCACCCTCCGCCTGCTTCTTCTCTCTCTCTCTATATGTCTCTCTCTGTCTCAATGTCTCTCTGTCTCTCTCTCTTCCTCTTCTCCTTCTTCACCATCGTCGCCGTTGCCGCCGCCGCCGCCGCCATCTGGTTACTAGTGGCCCTCGCGTCGTTGGCGTCATCGCGTCCACCTTCCGCCCATTGGGTTGCCGTTCTACGTCACCGCCCGCTCCGATTGGCCGGGAGGTGTGGGCCCGCGCTGGCGCCCTTCTGGGTGAATTGTAGGTCTTAAGTGGATGAGAGAGAGATGGAGGGAAGGGAGGAGATTAGGGGATGAGTGGGGGGATGGAAGAGGGGAGGGGAGGAGAGGAGAGGGGAGGGAGGGGAGGAGAGGAGAGATGACGGGGGAGGAGTGGGAGGGCAGAGGAGAGAGTGGAGAGCAGGGGGGGAGGAGATAGGGGGGGAGAGGGGGTGAGAGGGGGGAGAGTGTGTTGAGAGGGACGGGGAGGGAGAGGAGGAGGAGAGGAGGGGTAGACGGGAGAGGAAGGAGGGGTAGGGAAGGGGGACGGGGAGGAGAGGAGGACGGGGAGGTAGAGGGGGAGGGACGAGGGTCGGGACGGGAGGGAAGAGGAGGGGGGGACGGAGACGGCGAAGATGGAGGAGCTGGGCGTGAGAGGGAGGAGGAGAGGGATCGTCAGACAGAGGTAGGGAGAAGGAACCGCCACCCCCAGTTCTTCTCTTGTCCGCGTTGCAGACAGGAGTGATGTTAGAGAGAGGGGAGTAAGGAGAGCGATGGAGGTCTTGTGTGGGTGGGGGAGGGAGGGAGACACGTAGGAAAAGAGGGGGAAAGTGGAAATTGAAGGAGAAATGAGAAGATGATTGAGAGAAAAATGAAAATATGAATTCAGTGGATTTGGTTTGCTACTTCCATCGATGTCATAGGAGAGGTTGTGGACCGCGCAGCGCCCCCTGGGACATTGTAGTCTTAAGTGGATTTGATGGGGGAGGGAGGTGGAGTAGGGGAGTTAATTGTAACTGTATAGTTTAGATTCGCCTTATTTTACTGAGTTCAATCAGTTTACTACATTCAGTTCATTTTATTGTTACTTTAATTTAGTTCAGAGAGAGTGAGCGAGAGATTTTTTTTGACGGGGGGGGGGAGAGAGAGGAAGGGGGGGGGGGGGTGGGGGGGGAGAGGGGGGGGGGTGAGAGGGGGGAGAGAGGGGAGGGGAGGTGAGAGGGGGGGGAGATGAGAGTTGGGAGGAGAGAGGGGGGGGAGAGGGGATGGGAGGGAGGGGGGTTGGGGGTGGAGAGATGGGGATGGGGATGGGGGGGAGGGAGAGGGGTGAGGGGGGGCTGTGGGGCTGCCGGAGCGGGGGGTGTGGGGGGGTTGGGGGCGAGAGGAGAGAGGGAGAAAGAGAAGGGGAGGGAGTAAGAGAAGAGAAGGAGAGGAGAAGAGAGGGGAGAGAGAGAGGGGGGGGGAAGTCCGAGTGGGATCCACACTATTATCGCACGCTACCCACAGACCAGCGAGGACCTCTACCCCCGACATAAGCCCACCACCCTGGGGATGTTTTGTACCCAGGTCTTGTCACCCTTTCTGTTCCTCATCTACCAGAGTCCCTGGGGTAAAGGTGAGAGAAAGAGGAGAGAGGAGAGGAGGGGGGAAAGGGGTGGAGGGGGAGGAGAGGAGAGGGGAGGGGAGGAGAGGAGAGGGGAGTTAATTTTAGCTGTGTTTAGTTTAGATTATCATTGTTTTACTAGTTTACTACATTCAGTTCACTTTGTTTTAATTTAGTTCTGAGAAGAGAGAGAGAGAGAGGGAGGGAGGGGAGAGGGAGAAAAGTTAATTCCCGGCTTGTTCTTAGCTTTGAGCACGTTCTTGCGTTTTTTGGCCTCAAAAAGCCAGGTTCTAGGGAGTTGATAGGTTGGTTTGGGCTTTGAGCCTGTGTTAGATTTGTGGCCTCAAAATTAGACACAGATGTCCCTCTATATGATCATCATCGGTTGCAGTTACAATCTGAGGGGATTTTGCAAGTATATATTGTATGCAGCAGCTTTTGAATTTAATGCATTTCACATCTGGAGTGGGTTGTATAATTCACTGTTATGCAACACATTTTGCTGCATTTAACTTTGGGAAGGGTGCAAATTTATTCCAATGCGATGCATTAGTTACACTTTAACATTGAGGGTTTTTTGCAAGATTAGTGTAAAGCGATTTAATGCATTGAACTTCAGAGTGGGGGGTTGCAATAGTCACTTGAATGCAACGCTTTTGCTGCATTTTAACATTGCGGGAGCGTGGTGCAACGTTAATCCAAACGCGATGCATTCGTTGCATTATATCATCTATCTGAGCTGTTACCACCTATCTGAAACCCAATGGAATCTGTGCCTTTTTATACGCTGAAGAGCGGAAACTGAAGGGGACCAGCCCCCAAAACAGAGCATCAGCTTTAAAGATGGGGCTGACAATCGCAGGCCTGGCAGAGCATCACCAGAGAAGACACCAGCAACTGGTGATGCCAGGGCTGCCAACCATTGGGTGGTGAGTTGGGAGTGAGATATTGCGAGAGACCAAGCTCGAGGGAGGGGAGGGGGGGGGGGCGAGGGGGTAGGGTGTGGAGGGTTGTGGGAGGAGGGTTGTCCCCCTCCCATTGGTATGGAAGCTGGGTCTCACTACACACCTGGTACTACTCCTGGCCCTGACTCCAGTTGCATACTTTTCTCTCATTCCTGTCCCTTTACACCTGGCCCCTCTTTTTCTACCCTGATCATTGCTGCTTACTGCTTAGGTTCCCAGTGCTGAACACTCCCATTGTCCCAGCTTTGACTGCACCACTTTGTACTATTCCCAGAACCTTGACAGTGGATCACTCTTGGCCTTGATCCTAGCCACTTGCACTGACAATATATCTGTTTGCTCCGATACTCATACCCCTCTGTTATGGAGGCCAAAACAGGCCAAAACTGCACCCGATACTCTGGGTGTGGTTCTCCCCAGGGCCCTGTACAACTGCAGAGAAGGACCTCTTTGCTCCTACACTCAACTTTCTCCGTTGTCTTTAGTGGCCTTTCCAAATAAATGAAAAACACCTTTTACACTTTGTGGACAAACTCGATGTTCTTCAACCAGTTTTGTCCCTAGTTTAGTTTGGAGAGATACAGGCGGAAAACAGGCCCTTCTCTCTCACTCTCAATGTCTTCTGAAAAATTTTTAAAAACTCTCCCAAACTTTCTCTAACACTCTCTCCTCTCCACTCTCCCCTCCCTTCCTCCCCTCCCCTCCCCCCCTCCCCTCCCCCTCCCCTCCCCCCCCCCATCCCCCCCCTCCCCCCCCCCCCTCCCACCCCCCCCCCCCCCCCCCCCCCCTCCCCCCCCTCCCCCTTCCCCTCCCTCCCCCCCCCCTCCCCCTCCCCTCCCCCTCCCTCCCCCCCCCCTCCCCCTCCCTCCCATCCCTCCCGCCATCCTCCCCCCCATCAACTCCCTCCTCCCCTCTCCCCCTCTCCCCTCTCTCCCTCTCCCCCTTTCTTCTCCCCTATTCCTTCTCTTCTTCTTCTTATAGGATTCCGGCAGTATAGACGCTGCTTAGCGTATTACTGCCTCCACAGGTCAAAGTTTGAACTAAATTCTTACATACAGTTCCTGTAACATGCAGGAATTGAAGAACAGCCCTGGATATCAGCTGGTGTTTCTCACTGTGTCCAAACCAAAGATAAAAACAGAAATAGCCTCAACTCCAAGTCCTGTCAGTCTAGCAAACAATGCCTTTCTTTCTACCCTATACTTTTTACATTCCTAGGAAAACATGCTTAACTGTCTCCTTACTCCCACATTCACACAAGCCAGAAACATCTTTCCTACAATGCACAAACAGTAATTTAGCCCACAATGTGCCCAACCTCTAATCTGCACCTTCTAACTGAGTCCCTACAGGACAAGAGATGTACAGGAAACATATTTTTCTAATGTCAGCTTGTACAGAAAAGTAGTGTCTACCCCTGTTCCTTTTCCCATCCCTCTCTGCCATTCTTTTGTTAAGCCCTCTTTAATTATTTCTCTCAGTTCCACTTCCCCAATGATTACATGGATATCTATTTCTCTTCTTATACTCTCCTTTGCTATGAGGTCCACCTGCTCATTCCTCCTCACCCCATCATCCCTTCATCACCCCCCCCCCTTTTTTCTCTCCATCCCACCCTCAATGCCCCAAAAAACAACAAAAAAACACCCGGAACTAATATTCGCCGGAGGCCTGAGACCCGCCGTCCCGCTTTGCCAGCGCCGGTGCGCCGCCCTAAAGCGCCCCCCTCCCGCCGGAAGCGCCTTTGTGGACACGAGGAATGCAGCTGTGAAGATCAGGTGAGGATAAAAGTGTTGCCATGCAGCGGGGGAGGCAGCAATGCAGCCAGTCATGCATGCATTCCCTTTAATGCAGCAGGAGGAGCATGCACAGGCGGTTCCCCACACTGTATAACTCACTTAATGTGGCCCTGCAGGCCGGTTTCTGTCTATTTCCCCCTCTCTCTCTCTCTCTCTCTCTCTCTCGCTGCCTCTCTCTCTCTCTTTCTCTGCCTCTCTCTCCCCCTCCCTCTCTCTCTCCCTCTTCCCCCTCTCTTCCCCCTCTCTCTCCCCTCTCTCTCTCCCCTCGCTTCGCTCTCCCCTCTGCTCGCTCCCCCTCTTGCCCCTCTTGCTCCCGCTCCGGCGCGGCTCTCTGCCCCTCGCGCTCTCGCGCGCGCTCTGCCGCGCGCCCTCTCTGTCTGCCACCTCGCGCGCGCCATCGCTCTCTGTCGCTCGGCCCTCTCTCTGCTCTCTGCCGCGGCCGCGCTCTCTGCCGGCCCTCTCTGCCGCGCGCGCCCTCTCTGCCGACTCTCTGCCGCGCGCCGCCCTCTCTCTGTTTATCTCTTGCCGCTCTCTCTGCCGCTCTCTCTGCCGCGCGCCCTCTCTTCTGCCGCGGCGCCGCCCTCTCTCTGCCCGCTGCGCCGCCCTCTTCTGCCGCGCGGCCCTCTCTCTGCCGCGCGAGCCCTCTCTCTGCCGCGCGCCGCCCTCTGCCCGCGCGGCCTCTCTCTGCCCGCGCGCCTCTCTCTGCCGCTGCGCGCGCCCTCTCTCAGCCGCGCGCGCGCTCGCCGCGCCCCTCGCGCCCTCTCTGCGCGCGAGCGCCCTCTCTCTGCCGCGCGCGCGCACTCTCTTCTGCTCTCTGCCGCTCTCTCTGCGCGCTCTCTGCCGCGCGCCCCCTCTCTCACTCTGCCGCGCGCGCCCTCTCTCTGCCGCGCGCGCCTCTCTCTGCCCGCGCGGCCTGCGTCCGCGCGCGCTCTGCTCCGCGCGCGCTCTCTGCGCGCGCCTCTTCTGCCGCGCGCCCCTCTCTCTGCCGCGCGCACGCTCTCTGCCGGCGCGCCCTCTCTGCCGCAGGCGCGCCCTCTCTCTGCCGCGCGCGCCTCTCTCTCTCTCTGCCGCGCGCGCCCTCTCTCGCCGCGCGCCATTCTCTGCCGCGCGCGCCCTCTCTGCCGCGCCTCTCTCTGCCGCGCGCTCTCTCTGCCCGCGCGCGGCCCTCTCTTGCGCGCGCGCCTCTCTCTGCCGCGCGCGCCCTCTCTCTGCCGCGCGCGCCCTCTGTCTCTGCGCGCACGCCCTCTCTCTGCGCGGCGCCCTCTCTCTATGCCCCTCTCTCCTGCCGCGCGCGCCCCTCTCTCTGCCGCGCGCGCCCTCTCTCTGCCGCGCGCGCCCTCTCTCTGCCGCGCGCGCCCTCTCTCTGCCGCGCGCGCCCTCTCTCTGCCGCGCGCGCCCTCTCTTGCCGGAGCGAGCGCCCTCTCTCTGCGCGCGCGCCCTCTCTCTGCCGCGCGCGCGCGGCCCTCTCTCTGCCGCGCGCGCCCTCTCTCTGCCGCGCGCGCCCTCTCTCTGCCGCGCGCGCACCTCTCTCTGCCGCGCGAGCGCGCCGCGCGCGCACTCTCTCCGAGCGCGCCTCTCTCTGCCGCGCGCGCCTCTCTCTGCCGCGCGCGCCCTCTCTCTGCCGCGCGCGAGCCCTCGCGCGCCGCCCTCTCTCTGCGCGCGCGCCCTCTCTCTGCCGCGCGCGCGCCCTCTCTCTGCCGCGCGCGCGCCCTCTCTCTGCCGCGCGCGCGCCCTCTCTCTGCCGCGCGCGCCCTCTCTCTGCCGCGCGCGCAATCTCTCTTGCCGCGCGCGCCCTCTCTCTGCCGAGCGCGCCCTCTCTCTGCCTCGCGCGCGCCTCTCTGCCGGCGCTCTCTGCGCCCTCTCTCTGACGCGCGCCGCGCGCCCTCCTCTCTGCCGCAGCGCGCCCTCGCGCCATCTCTGCCTCGCGCGCCCTTCTCTGCCTCTCTCTGTCGCGCGCTTTCTGCTCTCCTCTTGCCTCGCTCTGCCTCCTCTGCGCGCTCTCTCTGCCTCTCTCTGCGCCGCGCTCTCTCTGCCTCTCTCGCCTCTCTCTGCCTCTCTCATGCGCGCTCTCTCTGCCTCTCTCTGCCTCGCGCGCACTCTCTCTCTCTCTCTGCCTCTCTCTGCCTCGCGCGCTCTCTCTGCCTCTCTCTGCCTCGCGCGCTCTCTCTGCCTCTCTCTGCCTCGCGCGCTCTCTCTGCCTCTCTCTGCCTCGCGCGCTCTCTCTTGCCTCTCTCTGCCTCTCTCTGCCTCTCGCGCGCTCTCTCTGCCTCTCTCCTCGCCTCTGCGCGCTCTCTCTGCCTCTCTCCTCTCTCTGCCTCGCGCGCTCTCTCTGCCTCTCTGCGCGTCTCTCTCTGCGCGCTCTCTCTGCCTCTCTCTGCCTCGCGCGCTCTCTCTGCCTCTCTCTCTTGCCTCGTTGGTTTTGTTGCGCGCTCTCTCTGCCTCTCTCCGCCTCGCGCGCTCTCTCCCCCCTGCCTCTCTCTGCCTCTCTCGCCTCGCGCGCTCTCTGCCTCTCTCCGCCTCGCGCGCTCTTCCCCTCGCGGCTCTCTCCGCCTCGCGCGCTCTCTCCGCTCGCGCGCTCCGCTCCGCGCGCTCGCGCCTCGCTCTCCGCGCGCGCCTCTCCGCCTCGCGCGCTCTCTCCGCCTCGCGCGCTCTCCGCCTCGCGCGCGCTCTCCGCCTCGCGCGCGCTCTCCGCCTCGCGCGCGCTCTCCGCCTCGCTCGCTCTCTCCGCCTCTCTCGCTCTCTCCGCCTCTCGCTCTCTCCCCCTCTCTCGCTCTCTCCGCTCTCGCTCTCTCCCGCTCCCTTTCTCTCCCCCTCCCTTTCTCGCTCTCTCCGCCTCTCGCTCTCTCCCCCTCCCTTTCTCGCTCTCTCCCCCTCCCTTTCTCTCTCTCTCTGCCTCTCGCTCTCTCCCCCTCCCTTTCTCTCTCTCTCTGCCTCTCGCTCTCTCCCCCTCCCTTTCTCTCTCTCTCTGCCTCTCGCCTCTCTCCCCCTCCCTTTCATCTTCTCTCTGCCTCTCGCTCTCTCCCCCTCCCTTTCTCTCTCTTCTCTGCCTCTCGCTCTCTCCCCCTCCCCTTTCTCTCTCTCTCGGCCTCTCGCTCTCTCCCCCTCCCTTTCTCTCTCTCGGCCCCCTCTGCTCTCTCCCCCTCCCTTCTCTCTCTCTCTGCTCTCTCCCTCCCTTTCTCTCTCTCTCTGCCTCTCGCTCTCTCCCCCTCCCTTTCTCTTCTCTCTGCCTCTCGCTCTCTCCGCCTCCCTTCCCCCTCTCTCTCTCTCTGCCTCTCGCTCTCTCCCCCTCCCCTTTCTATCTCTCTCTGCCTCTCGCTCTTCCCCCTCCCTTTCTCTCTCTCTCTGCCTCTCTCTCTCTCTCTGCTCTCTCCCCCTCCCTTCCCCCTCTCTCTCTCTATGCCTTCTCGGCCTCTCCCTTACCTCTCTCTCTCTTTCTCTCCCTTTCTCTCTCTCTCTGCCTCTTTCTTTTCCCCTCTCTATAACCATATAACCATATAACAATTACAGCACGGAAACAGGCCATCTCGGCCTTCTAGTCCGTGCCGAATCACTTACTCTCACCCAGTCCCATCTACCTGCACTCAGACCATAACCCTCCACTCCTTTCCCGTCCATATACCTATCCAATTCATTTTTAACTGATAAAATCAAACCTGCCTCCACCACTTCCACTGGAAGCTCATTCCACACAGCTACCACTCTCTGAGTGTGTGATATGCAGTAGTGCTCACAATCACTACTCAGAGACTAAATCGTGGAAACAAGAGATTCTTTCTTTTTTGCGAGTCTGCAGTCGGGTGCCTCTCCAAGGTTGAGACACACCGAAGTCAGAAAGGGTAAACCCCTTTATACACAAATTCTACATTTCCTCCCCTTCTGGCCCTCTCCAATCAGGGCACTGAGGTGCACAGTCTGTAGGTTTACGTCCCCCCCAGTACCTCCCACATCATACATTCGCATGTCCAAGACATGTGCATGGTAAAAAAAAAAAAAATGAGCCGTTTTCTTGATCAGGGGTGTGTTGTAATATTCATTTATTTTATTAAGCATGCTCACTTGTCATTGACCTACCCTAGTTTTGCTCACCTCCAACTGAACTCTCTTCAGTTCTCTTATATCAGAAACTAATGCTAGGCTATTCTGACAAGGGTCGCATCTATCACTCCCTTCTACTGATAGGAGTCGTCTACATCACTCCCTTCTACCGCTATACAATGCTATCAATCCTTACTCAAGGACGGTTCTGGTAACTTCGTCCACAACTGTGTCAGAATCCTCTTCCTGGCCTCTATCGGTTTAAATCCTCTTTAAAGCCCCTTACAATAGTGGGGTTTAATCATTTTACCCCTCACAATCCTCCCTTTTTCTTTTGATTAAACCTCAATTTCAAGCTCCTTCAGTTCGAATTGAAGTAACATTGTCCTAATCTCCTCTTCCTGTGGATCCTGGACCTTCCCTGGTCGCATTATCATTATTTTCTGTATTACCCCTTTCTCTCCCATAGGCACGACTACAGCCTGCATCTGACTTATACTCCTTGTAAACAAGGGATGCAACAGGGGATAAAGATCAGTCCAGCCTCTGCACATGGAAACACGAGTCCCACCGTTCTCCACCATGTTCCTCCGAGGATGGAATCCCACCGTCGGGTACCCATAATCGAATTCCACTTTTGTATTGGAACATGTGCCAACTTACAGATTCCTTCTGATATGTCCATCACTACCTGTCCATTGTCATCGATGTTTAGACAGCAATTAGAGAGGTTGAATTTCCCGCATACCCCTCCTTCTTCTGCCAGGAGGTAAAAGGGCAACCGGTTCTGGTATATTGCTGCTCTCATCTGTGTCTGCTGCTTTGCCAGCATCTCCAGTGCCACCGCAGTTTGGTTGGTAATTACCTCCAGTACTGCCTGAAGTCTTATGATCCGGTTTAACATGTATACCGGTGTTCGGTAGCCCCAGGATCTATCCTGTGCCCAAGTGTCTGGTCCATAGTATGAGATGATTCTTGCGGGTGGCCATTCATCATCTTCCCATTCTCCAATGTCTATTTTCCTCTTCTTCCGATATAGGTCGTCAAATACAGGTGTTCCTAGCGACCGCCCTTCTTCAGTGTTTAACAGGAAAATCCGGTTGGTAACAGTCCAATAAAGCAAGTCCCGCTCCAATTTGTGGTAACACCGAGTATGCCTTGTGTCCGCATATCCATAACAGTCCTTCAGGGGCTGGTCCACTAGAGGTAACCTTGTTCATATGTCTCGCAACACAGGGATTCCTTGATAAGGGTTGTTCCCGGTGCAGTTCCATAGTCCCAGTCGATTCCATTCCATCAGTCTTCATCCAGATAGTGCAGTTTCTCCCGTCTTTCTTAGTTGGGTACCATTTAGGCTCTCTGGCCACCACATCGGGCTGATTTGGCCATCTGGGTGACGATGCGCTGGCAGGGGCTGCTGCCTACTAGGACGGCATCCTTTGCCAGGGCCTAGCGATACACTCAGTCCCAACCAGAGCGTCTGTCAGGACCCATGCCTGGGGATCTCGGTCTTGTCAACTGTCAGGTTCCACTCCATTCAGGTCCCATACTTCAACAATGGATCCTCTCCACGGCCAACGTGAGCTCATCAGTGGTCGCCACAGACCAACAAGTTAGTCACATTCAGGGTCTTCCAGCTATTCGGAGGGCCAAGTCCACAAACAGGTTTTTCCCCTCTTCAGGGATCTCAATCTGCTTCTTTATTTCTTCGTACAGTGTCTTGGTGCAATTGAGGCTGGGAGGGTGGGGAGGGGGAGGCTTGGTGACTACTACTTCCGTTAACTTTGTTATTCCTTCCTCCTTTTATTTTATCTTAATGTCCATCTTAAGGCCTGGAAAGGGGAGACCTAACTGTCCTGTCCTGGTTATACAAACCATCTCTCCCCTTTGGGCAGTTAACGTACCAAAACCTCCCTACATATCCTTTATTCTTACCCTATAATACTTCTTTTCCCCGTCCTCACAAATAGTTCTATTCTCAGGTTATAGCAAGCATCGTTCACATGGGAATAATAAGTAAATAATCTGGTTGTCCCACCTCCGTATCTGATAGGATGATAACATTTTATCACAGTTTTAACACTTTTTTACCATAATTTACATGCAGAGCAAACAATTCCACAAATGCTCCTTTCATTCTGCTAGTTATACATTTAATTTTTTTGTTCTAAAAATAGTTAATGTTAGGGGCTTATTTCCTGGCTTCACCATCCACTGTTCCTCTTTATCAGGAGCGGGTGGATCAAACGAGTCCTTTAACCAAGATGCGTGGGTCCACCCTTTTTTCTTTTGTTCGTACTGCTGTTTCGGTTGTCTGTAATACTAGGTATGGGCCGGTCCACCTGGGCTGGAGTTTCTCCTCCTTCCAATTCTTGACCAGTACCCAGTCGCCGGCCTTTACAGCATGTATTGGAGTCGAGTGGTGGGCTTTGAGCCAATAGTCCTTTAGCTTTTAATTCTGTAAGGGAACGAGATACTGCCAGTAAATAGTTCCTTAAGAATACATCACTGCCCACTATGGTGGGTATTCCTTCTATCTTTCCCAAATAAGGTAACGCAAACAACATTTCAGAGGGGGACACTGCTAACTTTGCATGGGATCTCCGTTGCTTTTCTCAAAGCCTTTCTGTTTCCCTTTTTACCATAATTACATGCAATTACTGCTCCAAACATGTGCCAGATTCCATGTACATATGCTGCTCTTAAAGCCTTAATTTCTGCCAATTGAGCTACGCAAGATTGCAGGCAAGCTTCCAATTTGATTACCTTAAAGTCTAATTCATCCTCATGCATCACTTCAAACCCTGCATACTTGCTATCATGATCCCTTTAACAAGAAACATCCACAAGCAAAACCTTTTTGTCCTTCATTCAAAGGCTCTGACTGTAAACATTTCTCAGACTTGTGTGTCCTTCTTCTTCATTATTTTTCTTAATGGCATCACAGTTTCAACATACTTCCCAATCTAGTCTGAACTATACCCTGCCATTCCCAAGATCATCATCATCTGTTCTACTGTCTGAGGTTTGGGAACTTCAATTCTTGCTTCAATATTGGATCCTCGCTACAGCTTTTTACTTCTTTAGATATTACTCGTCCAAAATATTCTACTGCTGCTGACAAAACAACAACTTCTTCCTTGATACAATATGACCTCCTATGCCATCTTTTCCAATGATAATTACAATGTCTCTCACATTGCTTCCTCACTTGTGGAACAAACCAACAAATCATCCACATACTATTATCACACACCTTCAAATCTGCCTACAACATCTGATTAAAATCATGGGGCTAGTATTTAAAAACCCTGCCGCATCCTACCCTAGGTGTATTTAATACCCCTTCTTAATGTTCTTACCATAAGCTATGTTCACAATTATCCTAATTGTATTTATTATTATTCCCGATTATCGTACATGTTCACATCCCCAACACACCTTATCCATTACCTATCTCCTTACTAACCTTCCTTGACCTCTCCCTTGAGATCCCTCTCTCCCTTGGGGACCCCAGTCCTGTCTGGGCTTATATCCAGATTTATTTCACTCCTGATAGGGCATTTGAGGAAACACTCCCAAATACATTTATTATTGGCATGGAATCTCTGGCCCTGTTTGGCTCTGTCATAGGACTCACTGTGTGTCGGTGCATAACTTATTTCAGACTTTTCAACCAGGTCTGTTGTTACTGACAACATTGTCTTTCCTTTTTCACGCTCTTTCTTTTTGAGCTCTTCAAGTTACATTTGCATCATTTTTCTCTGCAACCTCTTCCTGCTGGTCTGCAAGTCTTTTTCCTATCTTTGCGATATTTCTCAACCTCATTGACCAAATGATCACTGAATCAGGGGTGGGAAATAAATTACAATCCCACCACCTCCTCAAATCTAGACTTGACTTTAGGAGGAATGACATCCACCACAGTGGTTCAAAATATATAATGTTCATTAACTGGTTGCCTTCTATTTTTGTTCAGTTTCCAGTCTCCACCTTTTCAGCTTGTTCTCCAGATAGGCTGCTGGATTTTGTCTGAGGGCCTGCCATACCCTCTGCCTGACTGTGTCAAACAGCATGCCATTGTTTATTGCATTGTTCACAGCATTTTTATACCAGCCATCTTCAGGAGTTTTTTTTTTTTTCTGTCAGTTTAGTGGTTCCTATCACTTTCACCAACAGTGCCTTCAAATCTCCCATAGCCAATAATCGTCCTCCAAAGCCATAATCCATTTCCAGCCCCATCAGGAATATTGGGTAAGGTTATTTCTTAGCCCTCTCAGGTTTATGGGTGCCCCAAAGGATAATCTGTGTCTGGCCTGCTCTTATCTTTTTAAAGCCAGTCTCATCAATGTATCCCTCTGCTTCCAACTTTAATCCTTTCTGATCTGCCTTTCTTTCTCATTATAAACTCAATTTCTTACTTCTCAGATAAAAAAATAAAAGTTTATCCTCCTTTGCAAATTTATTCACCTTCCTTTTAAAATCTTCCACTGACTTCTCGATTCTCATATTTTGCCACCACCCCTTCTACCTTGGGGGCAGTCATCACTTTCCCTCCTACCCCCGAGATTCTGACTTGTTTTTCACCCAATCCGATTTCTTCCGGTACCTTAGTTCCCCTTGATCTCTCCGCTCTCGAATCTACCATAAATACCATATTCTCTCCCTGGGGTCCTAATTTCAAGTTTACCAGAGGATTCCCGTGTGTATCCCATACACCCCAGGGAGCAGGACCCCAGACTTCCCTATTCTTCCTCCATGCGTGCGTACGACTGCACCTCCGTTCGTAGCCTGGTCATTCCTCTTGAAAGACCATCCTCGTTACAATGGTAACACCGGGATGGCCCCGTGTACCACCCTCTTGATCCTTGTTCCTTGTTTTCCCGGGAATCCCAACTTCGGTCCCTCCATTCACCTCTTCCTCGTCCTCTGTCTCTGCCGCTTCCCCTTCCCCGGTCTCCATGAGCGCCGGCCTTCTATCACCTTCGTCACCTTCTTCTTTACCCCTTGCAGTACTGCCTGCAACATCATTTTTGCCTTTCCCTTCTGTTTTTCCTCATCCCGTCGTACATATACTTTCTGAGCCTCTGTTAACAATTGATTTAATGGTTTGTCATTTCCAATCCTCCAATTTTTCAGTTTCTTTCTAATATCTGGCCATGACTTGGTTACGAAATTAACCTTTAGTAACTGCTGACCTGCGTCTGCTGCTACCCCCGGAGCCTGCAACCCCTTTTCCCAGATCTTTATTCCTGCTTGTCTGACCATCTGTCTTTCTTATGAAGTAAAAATAAACTTCCCATAATTGACATAATTGTCTGCCAACTCCTTTTTTTTCCCTGGGCCCCATTATTTATTACCCTTCTCCTCAACCAGAATGTTTATCTAAACAAAACCATAAAAGCTGCTTGTTGTTCAGCAATTAACTTATTTCTAATTTTGTTCAAACCATTCTCCCTAACACTTCCCAAATTCCCCCCAATTCCTAGTTTAAATACATACGACTAACAATTTTCCAAATTAACTTTAACTGAAATGAAATCTACAGAAGCCAAGCAACCTACATTTTCCCAACTTTCCCCTTTTAAGTTGCGATGATACAAAGCGTTGTCCGTTAACCTTACAGCTGTTCGTAACCTCCCCATTGCTTTACAATTTCTTAAAGGAACACACACACCTACCCTTACAGCATGTGGCCTTACAGCAAAACAAACCTATCACATATATAAACTTCCTCATTCATACAAAACCGGTTTTTACACACAAATCACATTAGTTCCATTCTTACTTCAATGAGATTGTGTGAAACAACTCAATATTTCTTTCATGTGCTGCTCCTTTCTTTTTTAACTTTTCGTACTCAAAACATTTGGCACTGTGATTTTCCTTAGATTTTTGCAATATCTGAGTGATACTGTGAATATTCTGTACAGCCCAGTGTTACCAGACTGAACTCCCCCTTATTTGTTCCTTTGGTTAATCAAAATAACATAACTTAATCATAGTCTCCTTATCTTTACCCCCCCCCCCCCCCGGGGCTTCCTTCTCCCGAAGATTGCCACATTCGCCCCAATGGACTATCAGGCGGAATGTGCGGCTCTTCACCAGTGTGAGCATTGTCCTGTTTCCCGGACCCTCACTTTTCCGTTCTGGTTACCCATTGTCTTATCGTACTATTCCCGTTCGACAGACCCCTCGGTCGCCAGGCAATACTTAATAGTCAGTTTTCTTACCCGGGTCTTGTGCACAAAGAATCGCTCGATCGTCCCTTGTTTATTTATCTGACACTCCCTCTTGCTTCCGAGTCTCTTGTCCGGATATCAACCCGCTCAAACAAACCGCTGATGGCAAGCAAGGAGATCAGAGACTGCTGAAATCAGCAGGGTGCACCTTCCCTTCCTTCTGTGCTTCCACCGAGCAGCCGGAGTGGCGATCCCGGACGAGCCCCCACTTTGTGTGAGATATGCAGTGTGCTCACAAATCACTACTCGGAGACTAAATCGTGGAAACAAGAGATTCTTTATTTGCGAGTCTGCAGAGTCGGGTGCCTCTCCAAGTTGAGACACACACGAAGTCAGAAAGGTAAACCCCTTTATACACACAATTCACATACATTTCCTCCCCTTTCTGGCCCTCTCCAATCAGGGCACTGAGGTGCACAGTCTGTAGGTACGTCCCCCCCAGTACCTCCCACATCATACATCGCATGTCCAGACATGTGCATGGTAATGAGCCGTTTCTTGACCATGGGTGTGTTGTAATATTCATTTATTTTATTAAGCATGCTCAGTTGTACATGACCTACCCTAGTTTTGCTCACCTCCAACTGAACTCTCTCAGTTCTCTTATATCAGAACTAAAGCTAGGCTATTCTGACAAGGGTCGCATCTATCACTCCCTTCTACTGATAGGAGTTGTCTACATCACTCCCTTCTACCGCTGTACAATGCTATCAATCCTTACTCAAGGACGGTTCTGGTAACTTCGTCCACAACTGTGTCAGAATCCTCTTCCTGGCCTCTATCGGTTTAAATCCTCTTTAAAGCCCCTTACAATAGTGGGGTTTCATCACCGTATCCCTCACATGAGTTAAGAAGTTCCCCCTCACGTGACCCCTAAACTTTTGTCCCTTAATTCTTAAATCATGTCGTCTTGTTTCAATCTTCCCTACTCTCAATGGAAAAAAGCTCATCCACGTCAACTCTGTCTATCTCTCTGATCATTTTAAAGACCTCTATCAAGCCCCCCTTAACCTTCTGCGCTGCAAAGAATAAAGACCTAACTTGTTCAACCTTTCTCTGTAACTTAGGTGCTGAAACCCAGACAACATTCTCTCTCCCCCTTTCTCCCTCACTGCGTCACTCTCACTCCCCCTCTCTGTCCTTCTCTCTATCTGTCCACCTCTCTCTATCTCTCCCCCTTTTTCTCCAGGGAAGGACATTCGTGCTATTGAGGGAGCCCAGCGTAGGTTCACAAGTTTAATTCCCGGGATGGCGGGACCGTCATATGCTGAGAGAATGGAGCGTCTGGGCTTGTACACTCTGGAGTTTAGAAGGATGAGAGGGAATCTTATTTAAACATATAAGATTATTAAGGGTTTGGACATGCAGGAAACATGTTCCCGATGTTGGGGGAGTCCAGAACCAGGGGCCACACACAGTTTAAGAATAAGGCGTCAGCCATTTAGGACTTAGATGGGAAACCTTTCCACCCAGAGAGTTGTGAATCTGTGGCCATTTGGGGCTGTGATGAGGATAAACTTTTCCGCACAGAGAATTGTGAATCTGTGGCCATTTGGGACTTAGATGTGGAGAAACGTTCCCACCCAGAGAAACGTAGAAACATAGAAAATAGGTGCAGGAGTAGGCCATTCGGCCTTTCGAGCCTGCACCGCCATTCAATATGATCATGGCTGATCATCCAACTCAGTATCCTGTACCTGCCTTAACTCCATACCCCCTGATCTCTTTAGCCACAAGGACCACATCTAACTCCCTCTTAATTATAACCAACGAACTGGCCTCAACTACCTTCTGTGGCAGAGTATTCCAGAGATTCACCACTCTCTGTGTGAAACATGTTTTCTCATCTCGGTCCTAAAAGATTTCCCCCTTATCCTTAAACTATGTGACCCCTTGTTATGGACCTCCCCAACATCGGGAACAATCTTCCTGCATCTAGCCTGTCCAACCTCTTAAGAATTTTGTAAGTTGCCATAAGATCCCCATCAATCTTCTAAATCCTAGCGAGTGTAAGCCGAGTCTATCCAGTCGTTCTTCATATGAAAGTCCTGACATCCTAGGAATCAGTCTGGTAAACCTTCTCTGTACTCCCTCTATCGCAAGAATGTCTTTCCTCAGTTTTGGAGACCAAAACTGTACGCAATACTCCAGGTGTGGTCTCAACAAGACCCTGTACAACTGCAGTAGAACCTCCCTACTCCTATACTCAAATCATTTTGCTATGAATGCTAAAATACTATTCGCTTTCTTCACTGCCTGCTGCACCTGCATGCCTACTTTCAATGACTGGTGTACCATGACACCCAGGTCTCGTTGCATCTCCCCTTTTCCTAATCGGCCACCATTCAAATAATAATCTAATTTCCTGTTTTTGCCACCATAGTGGATAACATCACATTTATCCACATTATACTGCATCCGCCATGCATTTGCCCACTCACCCAGCCTATCCAATTCACCTTGCAGCCTCCTAGAATCCTCCTCACAGCTAATCCCAGCTTCGTGACATCCGCAAACTTGGAGATGTTGCATTCAATTACCTCATCCAGATCATTAATATATATTGTAAATAGCTGGGGTCCCAGCACTGAGCCTTGCGGTACCCCACTAGTCACTCCCTGCCATTCTGAAAAGGACCCGTTCACTCCTACCCTTTGCTTCCTGTCTGCCAGCCAGTTCTCTATCCACATCAATACTGAACCCCCAAGACCGTGTGCTTTAAGTTTGTATACTAATCTCTTGTGTGGGACCTTGTCGAAAGCCTTCTGAAAGCCCAGATATAACACATCCACTGCTTCTCTCTTATCCACTCTACTAGTTACATCCTCAAAAAATTCAATAAGATTTGTCAGACATTGTATTGTATTGTATTCAATTTATTGTCATTATCTCATTTAAGAGACAACGAAATGGATTGATTTACCTTTTGTAAATCCATGCTGACTTTGTCCAATGATTTCTCCACTTTCCAAATGTGCTGCTATGCCATCTTTAATAACTGACTCTAGCAGTTTCCCCACTACCGATGTGAGACTAACTGGTGTGTAATTCCCCGTTTTCCCTCTCCCTCCTTTTTAAAAAAGTGGGATTACGTTAGCTACCCTCCAATCCTCAGGAACTACTCCAGAATCTAATGAGTTTTGAAAAATTATCACTAAGGCATCCACTATTTCTGAGGCTACTTCCTTAAGTACCCTGGGATGCAGCCTATCTGGCCCTGGTGATTTATCGGCCTTTAATCCATTCAATTTACCTAACACCACTTTCCGGCTAACCTGGATTTCACTCAGTTCCTCCATCTCATTTGACCCGCGATCCCCTACTATTTCCGGCAGATTATTTATGTCTTCCTTAGTGAAGACAGAACCCAAGTAGTTATTCAATTGGTCTGCCATGTCCTTGTTCCCCATGATCAATTCACCTGTTTTTGACTGCAAGGGACCTACATTTGTTTTAACTAATATTTTTCTCTTCACATATCGATAGAAACTTTTGCAGTCAGTTTTTATGTTTCCTGCCAGTTTTCTTTCACAATCCATTTTCCCTTTCCTAATTAAGCCCTTTGTCCTCCTCTGTTGGACTCTAAATTTCTCCCAGTCATCTGGTAGGCTGCTTTCTCTGGCTAATTTGTACGCTTCATCTTTTGTTTTGATACTATCCCTGATTTCCCTTGTTATCCACTACCTTCCCTGATTTATTCTTTTGCCAAACTGGGATGAACAATTGTTGTAGTTCATCCATGCAGTCTTTAAATGCCTTCCATTGTCTCTCCACCGTCAACCCTTTAAGAATCACTTGCCAGTCTATCTTGGCCAATTCACGTCTCATACCTTCAAAGTTACCTTTCTTTAAGTTCAGGACCCGTGTTTCTGAATTAACAATGTCACTCTCCATCCTAATGAAGAACTCAACCATATTATGGTCACTCTTGCCCAAGGGGCCACGGACAACAAGACTGCTAACTAACCCTTCCTCATTACTCAATACCCAGTCTAGAATAGCCGGTTCTCTCTGTTGGTTCCTCTACATGTTGGTTTAGAAAACTATCCCGTATACATTCCAAGAAATCCTCTTCTTCAGCACTCATGCTAATTTGATTCACCCAATCTATATGTAGATTGAAGTCACCCATTGTAACTGTTTTACCTTTGTTACACGCATTTCTAATTTCCTGTTTGATGCCTTTCCCAACTCCACTAATACTGTTAGGTGGCCTGTACACAACTCCCACTAGCGTTTTCTGCCCTTTAGTGTTTCGCAGCTCTACCCATATCGATTCCACATCCTCGAAGCTAATGTCCTTCTTTTATATTGCGCTAATCTCCTCTCTAACCAGCAACGCTACCCCACGTCCTTTTCCTTTCTGTCTATCCTGAATATTGAATATCCCTGGATGTTCAACTCCCAGCGAGAGAGAGTGACAGAGGGAAAGATAGAAACTGAGGGGAACGGGAAGAGAGTGAAAGGGAGAGAGAGGGGGGATAGAGAAAGGGAGAAAGATATGGTGAGAGAGGGGGGTAGAGAGAAGGGGGCCGAGAGAAGCGTAGGGAAAGAGGAAGCAGATGGGGCAAGAGAAAGGGTTGGAGAGAGAGAGAGGGGATAGAGAGAGACAGAAGATAGAGAGATGGGGGCGAGAGAGAGAGAGGGGGGGAGAGAGAGGGGAGAGAGAGGGGGGATAGACGGGAGAGGGAGAGGGAGAGAGAGAGGGGGGAGATGGGGGAAAAAGAGTGGAGCAGAGAGAAAGTAGAGAGAGAGATGGGAGATAGAGAGTGGAAAGACAAGGAACGAGAGGAGAAAGAGGGGGAGAGATGAAGAGACGGAGAGATTGCGAGAGAGAGGGGGAGAGAGAGAGGCAGCGAGAGAGGGGGCAGAGAGCGGGAGAGAGAGAGAGAACAGAGAGGCTAGCGAGCGAGGAGAGACAGGGGTAGGGAGAGAGAGGGGGAGAGAGAGAGGGGGAGAGAGAGAGGGAGAGAGGGAGAGGGAGAGAGAGAGAGAGAGGAGAGGGAGAAGGAGAGGGAGAGGGAGAGGGGGAGAGGGGGGAAAGAGGGTGACAGAGAGAGATGGGATAGAGATAGAGGGGGAGAGAGAGAGAGAGAGAGGGGGGAGATGGCGGGGAGGAGAGATGGAGAGAAGAGTGACAGTGAGAGTAGGAGAGTGAGGGGGGCGAGAGAGGGAGGGCAGAGAGAGGGGGACAGAGAGAGGGGACAGAGAGAGGGGGAGAGAGGGGAATAGAGGGGACAGAGAGAGAAAGCGGAGAGGGAGAGAGGGGGGAAAAGAGAGGGGGGAAAAGAGAGGGGGAGAGAGAGAGATGGGGAGAGATAGAGATCTAGAGACAGAGAGAGACAGAGAGGGTGAGACAGAGAGAGGGAGTTTTACCCTCTCTTTGTCTTCTCATCCCCAACTGCACTAATACTGTTGGGTAGCCTGTACACTACTCCCACTAGCGTTTTTCTCCCCTTTAGTGCTTCGCAGCTCTACCCATATCGATTCCTCCAAGCTGATGTCCTTCCTTTCTATTGCGTTAATCGTCTCTCTAACTAGCAACGCTACTCCACGTCCTTTTCCTTTCTGTCTATCCCTCCTGAATATTGAATATCCCTGGATGTTCAGCTCCCAGCCGTGGTCACCCGGGAGCCATGTCTCCGCGATTCCAACTATATCATATTCATTAATAACTATCTGCACATTCAACTCATCCACCTTATTACGAATGCTCCTTGCATTGAGACACAAAGCCTTCAGGCATGTTTTTACAACACTCTTACCCCTTATACAATTATGTTGAAAAGTGTCCCTTTTCGATTTTTACCCTGGATTTGTCTGCCTGCCACTTTTACTTTTCACCTTGTTACCTATTGCTTCTATCTTCATTTTACACCCATATGTCTCTCTGCTCTTGCTTCCGTGCCCCTGCCACATTATTTTAAATCCTCACTGACAGCCCTAGCAAACACTCCCACAAGGACATTGGTTCCCTCCAAGCCCAGGTGCAGACCGTCCTCTTTGTACTGGTCCCACCTCCCCCAGAACTGGTTCCAATTCCCGAGAATTTTGAATTCCTCCCCCCTGCACCATTTTTCAAGCCACGTATTCATCGGCAATATCCTCCTATTTCTATTCTGACTAGCACGTGGCACTGGTAGGAGTCCAGAGATTATTACCTTTGAGGTCCTACATTTTAGTTTATCTCCTAGCTCCCTAAATTCGCTCTGTGGGACCTCATCCCGTTTTTTCCTATATCGTTGGTGCCAATATGCACCACGACAGCTGTCTGTTCACCCTCCCTCTCCAGAATGTTCTGCAGCCGTTCAGCGACACCCCTGACCCTTGCACCAGGGAGTCACAATACCATCCTGGATTCTCGTTTGCGGCCACAGAAACGCCTATCTATTCCCCTTACTATTGAATGCCCTATCACAATAACCCTTCCACTCTTTTTTCTCCCCTCTTGTGCCGCATAGCCACCAAGGGTGCCATGAACATCCCTGTTTCTTCGGACCTGGAGTCACCATTCATTCCCACTCCTCACTCAGAGGACAGGCGTTCCCCTTCTTCTTCCTGGTGACTTTGGGAAAGGAGTTCTTCTCAAAGAAGAGCGGAAGTGTGTTCAGAGCCTAGCGGAAGTCTTTTGGAGCAGATGGTGCTAGGAGTATTTTGTTACTGTGCAAAACCGACGTGAGTGGTTGGACACAAGGCAAAATCTTAAAGGTGACATCCACTTCCTGAAGGACAAACAGGCCAGAAGAAATGAGTGGCCCATTGTTAGACGCAATGTCTGTAAGTAAGTATGTTTGTTAATATCATCTTTATGTGCTATAAATGTTATTGAGCAGGATTGCTATTATTAACACAGTTAAGAATGTTTCATGTACCCTGGCTGTTTTCTCGCGTCACAGCACTGTATTTGGTGGCGGCATCATAGTTAAAGTTCTTATACTAAATGTATAACGTAACTGAACACTATGCCGTTTCTTTTTCTGCTTGTATGTCGCAGTTTCACAGTTGAATACAGTAAAGCATCAACCACATCGCGTGTCTACGGATCTTTATTGGATTCACGGTTTAACTTGCTAGATAGCTGGATAGGGACATCCAGCATTTCATTGGCATTTCCTCAGTTTCCACCATCAGTACCACCACAGTGTGTTCCTCCATCAGTACCAACACAGTGTGTCACTTCATCCGTACCACCACCGTGTATCCCTCCACCAGTACCACCACAGTGCGTCCCTCCATCAGTACCACCACCGTGTATCCCTCCATCAGTACCACCACAGTGTGTCACTCCATCAGTACCACCACAGTGTGTCCCTCCATCAGTACCAACACAGTGTGTTACATATAAAATAGGTGCAGGAGTAGGCCATTCGGCCCTTCGAGCCTGCACCGCCATTCAATATGATCATGGCTGATCATCCAACTTAGTATCCTGTACCTGCCTTCTCTCCATACCCCCTGATCCATTTAGCCACAATGGCCACATCTAACTCCCTCTTAAATATAACCAATGAACTGGCCTCAACTACCTTCTGTGGCAGAGAATTCCAGAGACTCACCACTCTCTGTGTGAAAACTGTTTTCCTCATCTCGGTCCTAAAGGAATTCCCCCTTACCCTTAAACTGTGTCCCCTTGTTCTGGACCTCCCCAACATCGGGAACAATCTTCCTGCATCTAGCCTGTCCAACCCCTTAAGACTTTTGTAAGTTTCTATAAGATCCCCCTCAGGCTTCTAAATTCTAGCGAGTACCAGCCAATCTAGCGAGTACAAGCTAAAGTCACCGCGTCAGTACTGCCCCATTTTTATCCCTCCATCAGTACCACCACGGTGTGTCCCTCCATCAGTCCCACCACAGAGTGTCCCTCCATCAGTCCCACCACAGAGTGTCCCTCCATCAGTCCCACCACAGAGTGTCCCTCCATCAGTCCCACCACAGAGTGTCCCTCCATCAGTCCCACCACAGTGTGTCACTCAATCAGTACCACCACAGTGTGTCCCTCCATCAGCACCACCACAGTGTGGCACTCTAGCAGTACTTCTCCAGTGTGTCACTGCGTCAGTTCTGCCCCATTTCTATCCCTCCATCAGTACTATCCCACTGTGTGTCACTCCATCAGACGGAGAGAGAGCAGCCCAGAGAGGGGGAATAGAGAGCGTAGGAGAGAGAGTAACAGTTCAGAGAGAGTGACAGCAGTGAGGATGGAGGGAGAGAGAAAGAGAGGAGGGAGAGATGCTGCTTCATTCGCAGTTTTATTTAGGTTTGGAAGACAGTTCTGAGGCGGCAACGTTTCAGTTCTCTGAGTGTCGTGAGTATTTGGGTCGGTCCTCTTCAGAGGTGATGAAGGCAGTGAATAGACAACAGACAATAGACAATAGGTGCAGGAGTACGCCATTCGGCCCTTCGAGCCTGCACCGCCATTCAATGTGATCATGGCTGATCATCCGCAATCAGTACCCGGTTCCTACCTTCTCCCCATATCCCCTGACTTCGCTATCCTTAAGAGCCCTATCAAACTCTCTCTTGAACGTTCTCAGTGTACCGGGCTCCACCGCCCTCTGAGGCAGAGAATTCAACACAATCCCCAACTGTTTCCTCGTCCTTCCTCAAATTATGGGACCAAAACTGCACACAATACTCCAGGTGTGGTCTCACTGAGGCCCTGTACAACAGCAGAAGGACCTCTTTGCTAGTATACTCAACTCCTCTTGTCATGAAGGCCAACAGGTTATGAAGTCACTTTCTTCACAACCTGCTTTAACTGCATGTTGACGTTCATTAAATAATGAACAAGGAACCCCAGATCCATTTGTACTTCCCCTTTCCCCACTCGACACCATTTAGATAGTAATCTGCCTTCTTGTTTTGCTATCAATGTGGTCAACCTCACATTTATCCACATTAACCTGCATCTGCCAAGCATCTGCCCATGTTATTGTCCCATGGTATAGTAAGATCTATTCCAGGCAAGCAGGGTTCCCGGGCTCAGTCGGCGGGAGTGTGGGGCTGAGTTTACAGTCAGTGAAGCCGCGATCATATGGAGTGGTGAAGCAGAGTGGAGTTTTAGTCTGTGGTGATGTGTTGAAGTAATTCTTCAAAATGTGGACAAAGGTCGCCCAGTCCAGTCCACCTTCAAACTGGGCACCAGAAGCCCTGAGAGGGTCCCTGGAATTTGGGATTACCTTGCTGAGTGAAACGGATTGAAGGAAATCAGTCAAACAACACGAGGTGGAGAGTTGGATCTGATGGAGTTTGAAACAATATCCCCTTTGCTGGAACAATGCCGCCGCTCCCAATTTCCACAGTATCCATCGCCACAATTCGCAGTCTTTGGAGTTTCTCAATCAGATACCCGAATAAATCACAACCTCTCTCAGCAGGGATTTCACTCGGCTGATGTCATCTGTTTGCGAATAATTTCTAAATCTCTATTTTTAAACTCTGTTGAAACTTCACTGTCCCGGTGGAGATGGAAAATTGTATAAAATCCCCAGGAATGCTGTGTCCTAGCATTTCATTCCGAGACATTACCGGTAGCTCACGGGGACACGTCGTTGGGCAGAGAAAATGGGGCAGAATATTTATGAATATTTCGACGTGGAGAAAATCCTGTACGTGATCATTGCTGCCGTTGGAGTCCCTGGTAAGTGAGCAGAACAATTCAAGGTTTATAACTCCGTGTGTTAACTGGTGTTGACCTGATTCTCATCATGTTACAAGTTCCTAACTGATGATCATTGTACAAGAATATGTGAGGAATATCAATCCTCAGTGAAATATTTGTGAATTAACGCTGTAGTTTTTCTTATTTTCAGACAGCTGAATCTAACCCTCTTTTTCTCTCACTGCTGCCGGGAGCCACTAAAATTTTGTTCTTGCCTTCAGTGGCACCTTGCCAGAGTTGTCCCAGTGCCCGGGACAGGCAGGCAGGCAGCTCTCCAGGGCGGTGTGACTGGGAGAGAGGGGTTCACATTGTGAAGTTCACTGTGTGTGAGTTATTGATCAGAGTCAACACCCGTTCCTGTGGACACTGTGTCCCACTGTGGAGTCTGTCTGTCACAGTCGGATGCCACCCACAGCCTGTTGGTCAATAATTGGATCGATCTCCGGGACCAGTGGCCGCGGATCTACCAGTGTGTGTGTGTTGTTACTGAACTGAACTCACTGTGGAATGAATTCATTAACGGAGCCACTCTGCTCCCGGAACTTAACTTGTCCCTGCCTTCCCTTTGGAAGCCTCCCTCCTCGAACCCATCAGTTGCCGTGTTCCCAGATCCCTGGTTAAACGCGGCCGGTCACGGTTAAGTCTGTGAAAGCGGTCCCATCAGAGACTCTGAGCAGCAGCAGCATTAACTATAGAAAGGACCATTGCGCCTATTTTAGCGGGTGGCTGCTCGTTCCGTCCCCGCCCGCCGCATTATCTCTACTCCCCTGAAGCAGGCAGACAGGTCGGGCACAGTCGGAGCCGGCACTGACATTGTTAAACTTGCAGCAGCCGCGCACCGACTCCAACACTCCTGATCTTGAGCTAAGAGTCGAGCCAGTGTTCAGCCCCGGAGACCGTGTTGGATAAATGCCCAGTGTCCGTTCCCTTGTCTTTCCACAGTGAATTTAGTGGCGATTGTGATCCTGTCCCGGGGTAAGTGCGGCCTCTCCACCTGCACCACTCGCTACCTGGTGGCCATGGCCGCGGCCGATCTACTGGCCCTCATCACCGAGGTCATTTTGGTTCAGTTCCGATATCATTACTTTTATTGGAGTTTCCTGTCCATCACCCCTGTGTGCAGTGTTATCATCGTACTGACGTTTGCCACTACAGACTGTTCTGTCTGGTTCACCGTCACTTTCACCTTCGATCGCTTTGTCGCCATTTGTTGCCAGAAGCTGAAAACTAAATATTGCACCGGGAAAACTGCGGCTGCGGTTCTGGCAACAGCCGGCGTTCTGCTATGTCTGAAAGACCTTCCTCGCTACTTCACGCTGGAACCGCGGGCAATCATCGACAATGTCCCGTGGGGCTGTCTCATGGTGGACAGTTATTACACTGAACCCGGGTGGGTGGCATATGACTGGATCGACACGGTTTTAACTCCGCTCCTCCCTTTCACTGTAATCCTGCTGCTCAACGCTCTGACAGTCCGCCACATTTTAGTGGCCAGTCGGGTCCGTAAGGGGCTGAGGGGGGAGAACCGCAGTGACCCGGAGATGGAGAGCAGGAGGAGGTCTGTGGTTTTACTCTTCACCATCTCCGGCAGCTTCATCCTCCTGTGGCTGACGCTGGTTGTAGAATTCGTCTATTATCAGATCACAGGAATTGGAAATGATGCGAATGATTCTCAACTGATCTTTAACAACGTCGGGTATTTGCTGAGGAATCTCAGCTGCTGTACCAACACATTTATTTACGCGGTGACCCAGTCCAAGTTCAGGGAGCAGGTGAAGAGCGTGGTGAAAAATCCGCTCACCTCAGTGCTTCGGCTAATTAATAAATCCCCGCCCTGATCGCATCCATCCCAGAGGCGGTCGCAGTCTCTCCGCTCCGGGCCCCGGCTCCTGACATTCACCGCCGGAGCCATGAGGGCGGGAAGCGCTGGACAGAGTTGACTGGAAATATGCCCTAGCAGGGATGAGAGAGTTGAACAACACTGGCAGGTATGTCTGGGATTAATGCAGAAGTTGCAGGATCAGCTCATTCCAAAGAGGAAGAAAGATTCCAAGGGGAGTGAGTAAGGGGCGACCGTGGCTGACAACAGAAGTCAGGGACAGTATAAAAATAAACGTAGCACAGATGAGCGGAAAGCCGGAGGACTGGGTAATGTTTAATGAACAACAGAAGATAACTAAAAGGCAATACGGGGAGAAAAGATGAGGTATGAGGGTAATCTAGCCAAGAATATAAAGCAGGATAGTATAAGCTTCTTTAGGTATGTGAGGAGGAAATAATTATTTAAGACCAAAGTTGGGCCCTTGAAGACAGAAACATGTGAATTTATTATGGGGAACAAGTAAATGCCAGATGGGTTGAACAGGTACTTTGGATCCGTCTTCACTAAGGAGGACACAAACAATCTTCCTGATGTACTAGTGGCCAGAGGATCTGGGATGACGGAGGAACTGAAAGAAATGAACATTAGGCAGGAAGTGGTGTTGGCTAGACTGATGGGACTGAAGGATGATAAATCCCCAGGGCCTGATGGTCTGCATCTCTTTTTCTTTTCGCGTTTCATTCTCTTACTCTCTTCCTTAAATCGTTTTAGATTAAATATATTCTTTCCGCTCCGAGCTCTTTTTTTTTAAGCGGCGTTTTGGCCCGGTCTCCGTCCGAGCTGGGCGGAGAGGGGGAACGGGAGAGGAGGGGAGGAGGAGAGGAGATAACACAAACTGGGACATGGTGTTTAACCATGAAAAAAATATTTTTACCAGACACACACACACACACACACACACACGCACACTCTTTCTCTCTCTCTCTCTCTCTCACACACACACACACACACACACACACACACACAGACACTCTCTCTCTCTCTCTCTCAAGCACACACACACACTCACACACAGTAAACTTTATCGTGGGATAATTTCTTGACAAATTTCACACAGTTTCAACTAGAAATGATAGGTAGAAATGTGTGAGAAAAATAGATAGTTGCCTCTTTCATCAATTAGGGTGTAGACGACCTGAAATGTGCAAACTTTGTGTGTGTGTGTGTGTGTGTGTGTGTGTGTGTGTGTGTGTGTGTGTGTGTGTGTGTGTGTGTGTGTGTGTGTGTGAGTGTGAGAGTGTGAGAGTGTGAGAGTGAGTCTTCTCTGGGTAGTGGGGGAGATTCGGGAGGGGAGGGGGAACCAACGAGGGTCGTCGATCGCGGAGGGGGGACATACCGAGACAGGGGAGGGGGCGGGTGAAGGGAGTGTCCCCCAATCATAGAGATAGGGGAGAGAGGCGGGGAGAGAGTGATACGGGGAAACAGAGAGAGGAGAGAGAGGGAAAGAGACAGAGGGGGAGAGAGAGGTGGGGGATAGAGAGGGGGAGAGAGAGAGAGAGAGAGAGAGAGAGAGAGTGAGAGAGAGATAGGGAGAGCGAGAGAAGGGGAGAAAGAGAGATGTGTAAAGAGAGAGAGGAGAGAGAGACGGGGAGCGAGAGGGGGAGAGTGGAGGACGGGGAGAGAGAGGGGGAGAGAGAGAGATGGGGAGAAAGAGAGAGAGACGGGGAGAGGGAGGGGGAAAGAGAGGTGGGAAAGAGGGGAGGAAGAGAGGGGGGTGAGAGAGGCAGAGAGAGAGAGTGGGGAAGGGGGAGAGTGACATAGAAACATAGAAAATAGGTGCAGATGGGAGGCCATTCGGCCCATCGAGCCAGTACCGCCATTCATTGTGGTCATAGCTCATCGTCCCCTGTCAATAACCCGTGCCTGCCTTCTCCCCATATCCCTGAACCCCACTAGCCCCTAGAGCTCTATCTAACTCTCTTTTAAATCCATCCAGTGACTTTGCCTCCACTGTCCTCTGTGGCAGGGAATTCCATAAATTCACAACTCTCTGGGTGAAAAAGTCTTAAATGACCTTCCCTTTATGCTAAGACTGTAGCCCCTGGTTCTGGACTCAACCAACATTGGGACCATTTTTCCTGCATCTAGCTTGTCCAACCCATTTATAATTTTATATGTTTCTATAAGACCCCCCTCATTCTTCTAAACTCCAGTGAATACAAGCCTAGCCTTTTCAATCTTTCCTCATATGACAGTCCCGCCATCCCAGGGATCAATCTCGTGAACTTACACTGCACTGCCTCAATCACAAGGATGTCCTTCCTCAAATTAGGAGACCAAAACTGTACACAATACTCCAGATGTGTTCTCACCAGAGCCCCACACAACTGCAGAAGAACTTCTTTACTCTGATTGTGAAATCCTCTTGTTATGAAGGCCAAAATTCCATTAGCTTTCTTCACTGCCTGCTGTACCTGTACGCCAACTTTCAGTGACCGGTGTACGAGGACACCCAGGTCTCGCTGTACCTCCCCCTTACCCAACCTTAGTGAAGACGGATCCAAAGTACCTGTTCAACCCATTTGGCATGTCCTTGTTCCCCATAATAAATTCATCTGCTTCTGTCTTCAAGGGCCCAACTTTGATTGCTCTGGTGCTCTCGGCCCTGATGCTCAGAAGGGTAGCAAAAAGAGGAGGGCAATGTAATAGGGGACTCTATAGTTAGGGGGTCGGATAGGCGATTCTGTAGACGCAGTCGGGAGACCAGGATGGTAGTTTGCCTCCCTGGTGCCAGGGTCTCGCATGTGTCAGAACGTGTACAAAAGATTCTGATAAGGGAGGGAGAGGAGCCTGATGTTGTGGTACACATAGGTACTAATGACATAGGCAGAAAAAGTGATGAGGTCCTGAAGGGAGAATTTAGGGAGTTGGGGGGAAAGTTAAGGAGAAGGACCAAAAGGGTCACGATTTCAGGATTACTGCCTGTGCCGCGTGACAGTGGGAGTAAGAATGAAATGAGATGGAGGATAAATGCGTGGCTGAGGGACTGGTGCAGTGGGCAGGGATTCAAGTTTCTTGATCACTGGGACCTCTTTTGGGGAAGGCATGATCTGTACACAAAGGACGGGTTGCACCTGCGCCCGAGGGGGACCAATATCCTGGCAGGGAGATTTGCAAAGGCTACTGGGGAGACTTTAAACTAGAAAGGCTGGGGGGAGGGACTCGGGTAGAGGGGGCTAGGGGTCAGGGTGTGGGGCAAGAGGCAGAGAAGGGAAGCACTCGGATCCAAAATGTAGGCGAGAAAGATGAAAAAGATAATAGACCGAGAATAAGGGATGGTGGGTTTCTAAAATGTGTATATTTGAATGCTAGGAGCATTGTAAGTAAGGTGGACGAACTTAGAGCCTGGATTGACACCTGGAAATATGATGTTGTGGCAATCAGTGAAACATGGTTGCAGGAGGGCTGTGATTGGAAACTAAATATTCCAGGATTTCGTTGCATCAGGTGTGATAGAATTGGAGGGACCAGAGGGGGAGGTGTTGCATTGCTTGTCAGAGAAGATATTACAGCAGTGCTTTGGCAGGATAGATTAGAGGGCTCATCTATGGATGCTATTTGGGTGGAACTGAGAAGTGGGAACGGTGTAGCAAAACTTTTAGGGGTGTATTATAGACCGCTAAATGGGGAGCGTGAATTGGAAGAGCAAATATGTAAGGAGATAGCAGATATTAGTAGTAAGCACAAGGTAGTGATTGTGGGAGATCTCAATTTTCCAAAAATAGACTGGGAAACACATTCTGTAAATGGGCTGGATGGTTTGGAGTTTGTAAAATGTGTGCAGAATAGTTTTTTGCAGCAGTACATAGAGGTATCGACCAGAGAAGGGGCAGTGCTGGACCTCCTGTTAGGAAATGAGGCAGGTCAGGTGACGGAGGTATGCGTTGGTGAGCACTTCGGGACCAGTGATCACAATACCATTAGTTTCAATATAATTATGGAGAGAGTCAGAACTGGACCTAGGGTAGAGATTTTTGATTGGAGAAAGGCTAACTTTGAGGGAATGCGTAAGGATTTTAAAGGAGTGAATTGGGACACTTTGTTTCATGGGAAGGATGTAGAAGAGAAATGGGGGACATTTAAAGGGGAAATTGTAAGAGTACAGAATCTTTATGTCCCTGTTAGGTTGAAAGGAAATAGTAAAAATTGGAAAGAGCCATGGTTTTCATGGGAAATTGGACACTTGTTTCGAAAAAAGAGAGATATCTACAATGATTATAGGAGGCATGGAGTAAATGAGGCGCTAGAGGAGTATAAAGAATGTAAAAAGAATCTTAAGAAAGAAATTAGGAAGGCTAAAAGAAGATATGAGGTTGCTTTGGCAAGAAAGGTGAAAGTAAACCCAAAGGGTTTCTACAACTATATTAATAGCAAAAGGATAACGAGGGATAAAATTGGACCATTAGAGAACCAGAATGGACAGCTATCTGCAGAGCCAAAAGAGATGGGGGAGATATTGAACAATTTCTTTTCTTCGGTATTCACCAAGGAGAAGGATATTGAACTCGGTGAGTTAAGGGGAAAGAGTAGAGTAGCTATGGAAACTATGAGATTCAAAGAGGAGGAAGTACTGACACTTTTGAAAAATATAAAAGTGGATAAGTCTCCAGGTCCTGACAGGATATTCCCTAGGACATTGAGGGAAGTTAGTGTAGAAATAGCAGGAGCTATGACAGAAATATTTCAAATGTCATTAGAAACGGGAATAGTGCCGGAGGATTGGCGTACTGCGCATGTTGTTCCATTGTTTAAAAAGGGTTCAAAGAATAAACCTAGCAATTATAGACCTATTAGTTTGACGTCAGTGGTGGGCAAATTAATGGAAAGGATACTTAGAGATAATATATATAAGCATCTGGATAAACAGGGTCTGATCAGGAACAGTCAACATGGATTTGTGCCTGGAAGGTCATGTTTGACAAACCTTCTTGAATTTTTTGAAGCGGTAACTAGGGAAATTGATGAGGGTAAAGCAGTGGATGTTGTCTATATGGATTTCAGTAAGGCCTTTGACAAGGTTCCCCATGGAAGGTTGGTTAAGAAGGTTCAATCTTTGGGTGTTAATGGCAGAGTAGCAAGATGGATTCAACAGTGGCTGAATGGGAGATGTCAGAGAGTAATGGTGGATGGCTGTTTGTCAGGTTGGAAGCCGGTGACCAGTGGGGTGCCTCAGGGATCTGTGTTGGGTCCACTTTTGTTTGTCATGTACATCAATGATCTGGATGATGGGGTGGACAATTGGATAAGTAAGTATGCAGATGATACTAATATAGGTGGTGTGGATAATGAAGTCGATTTTCAAAGTCTACAGAGAGATTTGGGCCATTTGGAAAAGTGGGCTGAAAGATGGCAGATGGAGTTTAATGCTGATAAGTGTGAAGTGCTACATCTTGGCAAGACAAATCAAAATAGGACGTACATGGTAAATGGTAGGGAATTGAGGAATGCTGTGGAACAGAGGGATCTAGGAATAACTGTGCATAGTTCCCTGAAGGTGGAATCGCATGTAGATAGGGTGGTAAAGAAAGCATTTGGTGTGCTGGCCTTTATAAATCAGAGCATTGAATATAGGAGTAGGGAAGTAATGTTAAAATTGTACAAGGCACTGGTAAGACCAATTCTGGAGTATGGTGTACAATTTGGTCGCCTAGTTATAGGAAGGATATCAACAAAATAGAGAGAGTACAGAGGAGATTTACTAGAATGTTGCCAGGGTTCCAGCAACTATGTTACAGAGAAAGGTTTGAACAAGTTAGGTCTTTATTCTTTGGAGCGCAGAAGGTTAAGGGGGGGACTTGATTGAGGTCTTTAAAATGATGAAAGGGATAGACAGAGTTGACGTGGATACGTTTTTCCCATTGAGGGTAGGGAAGTTTCAAACAAGAGGGCATGACATGAGAATTAAGGGACAGAGGTTTCGGGGTAACGTGAGGGGGAACTTCTTTACTCAGAGGGTGGTGGCTGTGTGGAATCAGCTTCCAGCAGAAGTGGTGGAGGCAGGATCGATTTTAACATTTAAGAGTAAAGTGGATAGGTATATGGACGTGAAGGGAATGGAGGGGTATGGTCTGAGTGCAGGTAGATGAGACTAGGGGAAAACAAATGGTCGGCACGGACTGGAAGGGCCGAGAGTGCCTGTTTCCGTGCTGTAATTGTTATATGGTTATATGGTTTTAACTTTGGTTTTTGCCGCCAAAGTGGATAACCTCACATGTGTCTATATTATACTGCATCTGCCAAACATCTACCCACTCACTCAACCTGTTCAGGTCACCCTGCAACCTCCTAACATCCTCCTCACAGTTCACACTGCCACCCAGCTTTGCATTCCGCAACCTTGCTAGTGTTGCTCCTAATTCCATCTTGCAAATCATTAATATATATGGAAAACAGTTGCGTCCCCAACACCGAGCCTTGCGGCACTCCACTCGCCACTGCCTGCCACACCTTCAATATGGTCATCGCCACCAATTTCACCACCAAACACCACCAGCTAGGCCTCAGCTCACTGATATGCGATTGGATCGTGAATTTTCTGACGGAGCGACCGCAGGCAGTGAGACTGGGGCCGCATCTGTCCTCCACTATCACCTTGAGCACCGGCACACCACAGGGCTGTGTACTAAGCCCCATGCTCTACTCCCTCTTCACCCACGACTGTGTCCCTGCATTTGACAACAACACCATTGTCAAGTTTGCAGACGACACAACGGTGATCGGGCTGATCACCAACGGTGATGGAACAAACTACAGAGCGGAGGTGAAGAACCTGGTGGACTGGTGCTCACGGAACAACTTGTCGCTAAACACCTCCAAGACCAAGGAGCTGATTATCGACTTCAGGAGGTCGCAGAATGGGGAATACGCCCCAATCTCCATCTACGGAGACAGTGTGGAGAGTGTTCAGCAAGTTTCTGGGCACTCACATCTCAGAGGACCTCACGTAGTCCACCAACAGCGCTACGCTGGTCAAAAAGGCACAGTAACGACTGTTCTTCCTAAGAACATTGAAACGGACAGGTCTTCCCCAACAGCTGCTGACGACCTTCTACCGCTGCACCACAGAGAGCATACTAACGAATGGCAACTCTGTGTGGTATCTCAGCTGCACGGAAGCGGAGAGGAGAGCTCTTCAGTGCGTCTTCCACAGAGCGCAAAAGATTATTGGGACACCGCTACCAGCCTTGGAGGGCATCTACCACACACGATGCCCCAGGAAGCCCGTCAGCATACATAAAGACTCCTCTGACCCTGGTAATGGACTGTTCGAACTACTCCCTTGCGGCAATCGTTACAAGGCCTTCTACGCCCGCTCCTCCAGACTCAGGAACAGCTTCATTCCCAGAGCTGTAGCGGCTCTGAACCGGCCCTGCTGAGTACCCCCCCACACCCCCCATGGACTGTCTCCCCTGGCCTCGCACTTTAGTCTGTGTTGATTTAACTGGTCTAATGTTCGTTTTTACAAAATTTGTTCTCGGGGTATCTATACCTAAATTTTATTTATCACATCGGATGGAAAGTGCAAACCAAATCTCGTTGCATTTATGTGTAATGACAATAAAATATATATTATTATTATTATTATTATTATTATTATTATTATTATTATTATTATTATTATTATTATTATTCCTAAAACGACCTGTTCACTCCGACGCTTTGCTTCCGCTCTGCCAACCAGTTTTCTATCCATGTCAACACCTTACCCCCAATACCATGTGCACTCATTTTAGTCACCAGTCTCCAGTGCGGGACCTTATTAAAGGCTTCTGAAAGTCTAGATACACTACATCCACTGGCACCCCTTCATCCATTTTACTAATCACATGCTCAAAAAAATCCAGAAGATTAGTGAAGCATGATTTCCCTTTCATAAATCCATGATGTACTAATCATTTTACTGCTATCCAAATGCGGCATTATTACCTCTTTAATAATGGACTCCAGCATCTTTCCCACCACCGAAGTCAGGCTAACTGGCCTGTCATTCCCCGTTTCCTCTCTCGCTCCTTTCTTGAAAAGTGGGATAACATTAGCTATCCTCCAATCCACAGGAGCTTATCCTGAATCTATTGAACATTGGAAAATGATTACCAATGCGTCCACTATTTCTAGAGCCACCTCCCTGAGGACCCTGGGATGCAGACCATCAGGCCCAGGGGATTTATCATCATTCAGTCCCATTAGACTACGCAATACTATTTCTCGCCTAATGAAAATTTCTTTCAGTTCCTCTACCCCCTTAGATCCTCTGTCCTCCGGCACATCTGGGAGATTATTTGTGTCTTCCTCAGTGAAGACAGAACCAAAGTACCTATTCAACTCTTCTGCCATTTCCTTGTTGCCCATAGTAATTTCACCCGTGCCTGCCTTCAAGGGACCCACATTTGACTTTGCTATTCTTTTCCCCTTAACATATCTAAAGAAGCGTTTACTGTCCTTCTTTATATTCCAGGCCAGCTTCCTCTCGTACTACATCTTTTCAGCCCGTATTGCCCGTTTTCTTTCCTTCTGTTGTCTTATGAAAGTTTCCCAATCCTCCGGCTTCCGGCTACTCTTTGCTGTGTCATACATATTTTCGTTTAGTTGTATTCTATCCCTAACTTCTCTTGTCAGCCACGGTTGTCTCCTACTCACCTTAGAATCTTTCTTTCTTTTCGGAATGAAATGACCCTGCGTCTTCCGGATTCTGCACAGAAATGCCTGCCATTGCTGTTCTACCGTCATTCCTGCTCGGATCCCTTTCCAGTCTACCTTGGCCAGCTCCCCTCTCATGCCTTCATAGTCCCCTTTGTTCAACTGCATCACGGCCACTTCCGATTTAACGTTCTCCTTCTCAAATTGCAGATTAAAACGAATCATATTATGATCACTACCTCCAAGCGGTTCCTTTACCTCGAGTTCTCTTATCATATCTGGTTCATTGGACAACACTAAATCCAGAATTGCCTTTTCTCTGGTCGGCTCCATTACAAGCTGCTCTAAAAATCCATCTCGGAGGCATTCTATAAACTCTCTTTCTTGGGGTCCTGAACCAACCTGATCTTCCCAGTCTACCTGCATATTGAAATCCCCCATCACCACAGTGGCATTACCTTTGTTACATGCTAGTTTTAACTCCTGCTGCAACTTACACCCTACATCCAGGCTACTATTTGGGCGTCTGTAAATAACACTAATTAGTGGCTTCTTGCCTTTACAATTCCTCAATTCAATCCCCAGTTCTCTGTCTCTCTTTCACACTCCCCCAAGCCTGTATCCACCTATCAATCTAACAAAGTTACTCCAGCACTTTGGGTCTTTACTTTAAAAAAAATCAGCATTTGCAGTTCCTTGTGTTTCAAGTTGGGACGGTGAGGATTCGGGGTGAAGGGTGGAAGTGATATTTCTAATCCTGACACTGACCTCCTCGCACCCCTTCTCTCTCTCCCGCTTCTCTTTCTCTCCTTTCTTCCTCTCCTCTCTCTGCCTCTCCCTATCTCTTTCTCTCGCTCTTTCTTACCCGCTCTCCCCCTCTCTTTCTTTTGCCCTCTCCCTCCCCACACCCCCTCCCTCTCTGCTCCTGCTCTCCCAACTCCCACTTTCCCCCCGCCCCTCATTCCTCTCTCACCATTTAATAGGAGAGAGAGGCAGAGGTAGGGAGAGCAAGGGGACAGGGAGGGGTGGCAGACTGAATGGGCCGAATGGCCTTTTCTGTCTGAACCAAACCTCTTTATTTCACTGTATAAGAAGGAACTGTAGATGCTGGAAAAGCTGCACATGCTGGAAAAGTCTGAAGTAGGGTTTTGACCCGAAATATTGCCAATTTCCTTCGCAGCATAGATGCTGCCTCACCCGCTGAGTTTCTCCAGCATTGTTGTCTACCTCTTTATTTCACGCTCCTTCTCCTGCTCACTCTTTTGCCTTTTCCTTCTCCTCCCTCCCTTGTCTCTCTCTCTCTTTCTCCCGTCCCCTCTCTCTCTCCTTCTCTCTCTGTCTCTTTCTTTTCCTCCGTCTGTCAGTCACTCACACACACTCACCCACTCCCCTCCTCTCTCTCTCCCTGCCACTGTCACACTCCTCATCTCTCTGTCTGTCTGTCTGTGTGGTGTGTTTGTGTGTGTGTGTGAGTGCCTGCCTGTCTGTGTGTGCGTATGTCTGCCTGTGTGTCTGTCTGTCTGCCTGTGTGTGTGTGTCTATGTGTTTGTGTGTGTCTCTCTATGAATGTGTCTGCCTGTCTGTGTGCCTGTCTGCGAGTCTGTCTGTGAGTCTGTCTGTCTGTCTGTATGTGTGTCCGCCTGTGTGTGTGTGTGTGTGTGTGTGTGTGTGTGTGTGTGTGTGTGTGTGTGTGTGTGTGTGTGTGTGTGTGTGTGTGTGTGTGTGTGTGTGTGTGTGTGTGTGTGTGTGTGTTGTGTGTGTGTGAGTGTGTGACTGTATATGTGCCTGTCTGCGTGGATGACTGTCTGTGTGTGCGTCTGTCTGTGTGTGCGTCTGTGTGTTTGTCTTTCTCTCTGCGTCTCTCTCTCTGTCTGTCTCTGTGTCTCTCACTATCTCTCTCTATCTCATTCTGTCTCTCACTCTCTCTCTGTCCCTCTCTCTCTGTTTATCACTGTCTCTCTGTGTCTGTCTCTCTCTCCCTCTCACTCTGTCTGTCTGTCTCTCTCTCTCTCTCTCTCTGTCTCTGTCTGCACCCTCTCTCTCTCTCTCTCTCTCTCTCTCTCTCTCTCTGCCTCTCTCTCTCTATTTTATCTCTCTCTCTCTGTCTGTCTCTTCTCTCTCTCTCTCTCTCTCTCTCTTCCACTGTACCTCTCTCTCTCCCTGTCTCTCTTTCCCTCTGTCTTTCCCTCTGTCTGGCTCTCTCTCCTAACTCTGTCTCTCTCCCTCTGTCTCTCTCTATGTCTCTTTCACCGTCTCTCTCTCCCTCTGTTTCTCTCTTTCTGTCTCTCGCTCTTTCTCTCTCCCCCGCTCCCCCTCTCTGCCTCTCTCAATCTTTGTCTATCTCTCTTTGTCTGGTCTCTCTCTGTCTGTCCCTTTTTCTCTCTCTTTCTCCCTCTCTGTCTCTTGCGGTCTCGGTCTCTGTCTCTCTGTCTCTCTGTCTCTCTGTCTGTCTGTCTCTCTCTCTCTCTCTCTCTCTCTCTCTCTCTCTCTCTCTCTCTCTCTCTCTCTCTCTCTCTCTCTCTCTCTCTCTCTCTCTCTTCTCTCTCTCTCTGTCTCTCTCTCTCTCTCTCTCTCTCTCTCTCTCTCTCTCTCTCGCTCACTGTGTCTCTTTCTCTCTCTCTCTGTCTCATCTCTCTCTGTGTTTCTCTCTTTCTGAGCCTGTCTCTCGCTCTTTCTCTCTCTCACAGTCTCTCTCACTCCCTCTGCCTCTCTCCCTCTCTTTTTCTCTTTCCCCCTCTCTCTCTGTCTGTGTCCCCCCTCTCTCTCTCGCTGCCTCTCTGTGTGACCCTTCCACTCTCTGTCTCTCTTTTACTCTCTCTGTTTTTGTCTCTCTCTCCGTCTCTCTGTCTCTCTGTCTCTCTGTCTCTCTCTCTCTCTCTCTCTCTCTCTCTCTCTCTCTCTCTCTCTCTCTCTCTCTCTCTCTCTATTTCTTTCTCTGTCCCTCTCTCTCTATGTTTATCTATTTCTGAGTATGTCTCTCGCTCTTTCTCTCTCCCTCTCTCTGTACCTCTCTCCTTTTCTCTCCCTTCCTGTCTGTCTCTCTCTGTCTCTCCTTCACTCTCTGTCTCTCTCTCTATCTATCTCTCTATCTCTGTCTCTCTATCCCTCTCTCTGTGTCTATCTCTGTGTCTGTCACCTTTCTCTCCCTGTCTCTCTCTGTCTGAGTGTCTCTCTCCGTCTCGCTGCCTCTCTCTCTGTCTCACTCTCTGTCTCCCCCACTATCTGTCTGTTTCTCTCTTTTTCTCTGTCTGTTTCTGTCTCTCTGCGTCTCTGTATGTCTCTCTCTATCTCTCTGTCTCTCTCTATCTGATTCTCTCTGTCTGTCTCTCCGTCTCAGAATTTCTCTCAGTCGCTCTCTCTGTCTGCCTTTCTGCCCCCCTCCGTGTCTGTCTCTTTCTCTCCCGCCGTTCCTCACTCTCTGTCTCTCCCACTATTTGTCTCTGTGTCTCCCTTTTTCTCTCTGTTTCTATCACTCTGCGTCTCTTTATGTCTCTCTCTATCTCTCTGTCTCTCTATCTCTGATTCTTTCTGGCCCTCTCTGTCTGTCTCTCTCTGTCTCAGAATCTCTCTCAGTCGCTCTCTCTGTCTGCCTCTCTGCCGCCCCCCCCCCCCCCCGTGTCTGTCGCTTTCTCACCCGCCGTCTCTCACTCTCTGTTTCTCTCTGTCTCTCTCCTCACACACACTCAGTCTCCCTATCTGTATCTGCCTCTGCATCTCTCTCTGTCTCTCTCTCTGTCCCTCTCTCTGTCCTACTCTCACTCTCTCTCCAACTTTCTTTCTTTCTTCAATTCAATTCAATTCAATTCAAATTTAATGTCATTGCACAGATACAAGTATGGGTACAACGAAATGCAGTTTAGTATCAGTACGTAGTGATAGCAATGTTTAGATAAATACAGATAAATAAATACAGATGTGGGCATCTATCGGCGGGACTCCGAGTTCAGCAGTGTGATGGTGTTATTGTAGAAGCTACTCCTCATCCTGCTGGTGCGGGACCTGAGGCTCCTGTACCGCCTCCCCGATGGTAGGAGGGCAAACAGTCCATGGTTAGGGTGGGAGGGGTCCTTGATGATCTTCCCAGCCCGTCTCAGACACCGTTTTCGGTGGAGGGCATCCAAAGCAGGGAGCGGGGCACCGATGATGTGCTGGGCGGTTTTCACCACCCGTTGTAGTGCCTTCCTGTCTGCTACGGTGCAACTGCTGTACCATACCGTAAAGCAGGTGGTCAGGATGCTTTCGATGGTACAGCGGTAGAAGTTGGTCAGGATCTGGGGGGACAGGTGGGCTTTTTTGAGCCTCCTCAGGAAATAAAGGCGCTGCTGCGCCTTTTTGACCAGCTTGGAGGTGTTGAGGGACCAGGACAGGTCTTCCGAGATGTGTACCCCGAGGAATTTGTAGTTGGAGACCCGCTCCACCTCAGTCCCGTTTATATGGATGGGGGTGTGTCTGCCCCCTCTGTTCTTCCTGAAGTCGACAATGATCTCCTTCGACTTTTGGGAGTTAAGGACGAGGTTGTTATTGGCACACCAGGTTGTCAGGTGCTGGACCTCCTCCCTGTAGGCTGACTCGTCGTTATCGCTGATCAGTCCTACCACCGTGGTGTCGTCGGCAAATTTTATGATGGCGTTGGAGCTAAGCTTAGGGATGCAGTCATGGGTGAAGAGAGAGTAGAGGAGAGGACTGAGCACACAGCCTTGTGGCACGCCAGTGTTCAGTGTTATAGTGGAGGAGGTGAGGTTGTTGATCCTAACAGACAGGGGTCTGTTAGTGAGGAAATCCAGTGTCCAATTGCAGAGGGAAGTGGAGATGCCAAGACCGCTGAGTTTGGTGATCAAGCTAGCGGGTATGACAGTGTTAAAGGCGGAACTGAAGTTGATGAACAGCAGCCTGATGTAGGTGTTATTGCTGTCCAGGTGGGTCAGGGCAGAGTGTAGGGCCGCAGATATGGCGTCTTCTGTTGACCTATTGGTCCGGTAGGCGAACTGATGGGGGTCCAGTGTGGGGGGGGAGGCTGGCTTTGAGGTGAGCCAAGATCAGCCGCTCGAAGCACTTGGCGATGACAGGGGTGAGTGCCACTGGCCGGAAATCATTGAGACTCCCTGTCGCTGATTGTTTGGGCACTGGCACAATGGTAGATGTCTTGAGGCAAGTGGGGACGACACCTGGGCCAGTGACAGATTGAAGATGTCAGTGAGGACCAGGGATAGTTGTCCAGCACATGCCCTGAGCACCCGCCCGGGGATGCCATCGGGGCCGGCAGTTTTGTGCTCATTCACCTTGCTCAGTGCATCTTGTACAGCAGAGGTGGAGAGACTGAGGGGTTGTTCATGCGGTGGTGGAGCACCTTTGATGGCAGGAGTTTTGTTGTCCCGGTCGAAGCGGGCGTAGAAATAGTTTAGCTCGTCAGGAAGGGAGGCATTGTCTCGGGGGGGAGTGTTAACTTTATGGTAATCGGCAATGGATTTGATTCCTTGCCACATGCGCCTGGGGTCAGAGTTATTTCGGAAATGCTCCTCAATCCGCCGTTTGTGATTAAGTTTAGCATTCCTAATTCCCTTTTTCAGATTGGCCCTGGATGAGCTGTAACCCTCAGCATCGCCAGATTTAAAAGCGGCGTCGCGAGCCTTCAGCAGGAGTCTGACCTCCCTGTTCATCCACGGCTTCTGGTTAGGGAAGGTCCTTATTACTTTGTGTGTAGTGACGTTGTCCGTGCAGAATTTTATGTAGTCCAGAACGGTTGAGGTGTATGAGTTGATGTCCACTTGGGAGTTGAAGGTGGCCTGGGTGGCAAACAGACTCCAGTCTGTTTGCTGAAACTGTTCCTGTAAGACAGAGACAGCCCCCTCAGGCCAGACCTTCACTGACCTCACGGAAGGTTTCACACGTCTGATCAGAGGTGTGTATTTGGGGAGCAGGAACAGAGAGAGGTGGTCAGACTGTCCCAGGTGGGGGAGGGGGAGGGCTTTGTATGCTTCAGCAATGTTGGTGAATACTAGGTCCAGAGTCTTGTTACCTCTGGTTGGGCAGGAGACATGTTGGTGGAATCTGGGGAGTACAGTTTTGAGGTTAGAGTGGTTAAAATCACCTGCAGCAATAAAAGCCCCCTCTGGGTGTGCAGTTAGTTGTCTGCTGATAGCAGCTTGCAGCTCCTCCATTGCTAGCCTGGCATTAGCGTCTGGGGGTACATAGACTGCAGTGATAAACAGTCGATGTAAATTCCCTGGGCAGATAGAAGGGCCTGCACTTTATCATCAGGTATTCCAGGTCAGCAGAGCAGTGACTACCAATCCTGACAGCGTCTGTACACCATGAGTTATTCACATAAATGCACAGTCCGCCGCCCTTGGTCTTACCGGAGTCCTCCGCTGTTCTATCGGCCCTGAAGACAGTGCGCCCCTCCAGCTCGATGGCGTTGTCTGGGATGTTGTCGGTGAGCCATGTTTCGGTGAAGACCATGGCGTTGCAGTCGGCGATCCGTTTGTGTGTGGTGATCCGCAGCCGCAGTTCATCGATTTTACTCACCAGGGACCGGACATTCGCGAGGAAAATGCTGGGCAGAGCTGGCTGGTGCGGGTTCGATCTCAGCCTCGCTCGACAGCCTCCGCGCTTCCCACGTCTCTGCTTGCGGTCCCTGCGCCGCCTCCGGGCACTTCCTGTCGGGGGAGCTGACCCGCTAGACCACGGTGTTCTGGTGATCTCCGGCGGCAGTTGAAAGTCGCTTCTGCGGCTCGTTACGTGCAGACGGCCGAGCTCCAGTAGCTCCTGACGGCCGTACAGAGTCTTCGCTCGAGTGCTCCGGGCGAAAACTAAGTTAATTATTAACAGGACTAAAAAAAAATTGCTAAAACTGCGGAGACACAGAGCCTCGCGTTGTGCACGCGACGCCATCTTGCTGTCTCTCTATGTCTTACTGTCTCTCTCTCTGTCTATGGCCTCTCTCTATCTCTCTCATCTCTCTCTCTGTCTCTCCGTGTCTCTCTTTCTCTATCTGAGTCTGTCTCTGTTTCTCCCTCTCTCTGTCTTGGTCGCTGTCTCTCTCTCTGGTCTCTCTCTCTCCGGTTTCTCTCTCTGGTCTCTCTCTCTCTTTTTCTCTCTGTCTCTCCCTCTCTGTCTCTCATGGTATCTCTCTCTGATTCTCTCTCTCTCTCTCTCTCTCTCTCTCTCTGTCATTCTCTCTGTCTCTCTATGTCTTACTCTTTCTGTGTCTGTCTCTCTCTTTCACTCCGTCTCTCTCTCTCGCTGCCTGTCTGTCTCTGGTTTCTGTCTGTCTCTCGCTGTTCCTCTGTCTCTCTCTCCGGCTCTCTGTTTTTCTCTTTCTGTCTGTCTTTCCCTGTCTCTCTCTATATCTCTCTCTGATTCTCTCTGTCTCTCCCTGACTCTCTCTCTGTCTCTGAATCTCTCTCTCTCTCTGTCTGTCTCTGTGTCTCTGTCCCTCTCTCGGTCTCCTTCTCTCTGTCTGTCCCTCTGTCTGCCCCTCTGTGTCTGTCTGTTTGTCTGTCTGTCTGTCTGTCTGTCTGTCTGTCTGTCTGTCTGTCTGTCTGTCTGTCTGTCTGTCTGTCTCTCTCTCTCTCTCTCTTCCTCTCTTTCTCTCTCTCTTTCTCTCTCTCTCTCACTCAATTTGTTAATCTCTATCTCGCTCTCTCTGTCTGTCTCTTTCTTTATCTCGCTCTCTTTCTGTCGCTACCTCTGTCTCTCTCTCTGCCTCCGTCTCTTTCTCTCTCTCTGTTTCACTCTGTATGTTTCTCTCTCTAACTCTCTCTGTTTCTCTATCTAGGTATCTCTCATTCTCTTTATGTCTCTTTCTCTGTGTCTCTCCCTCTCATCTCTGTCCCTCTCTGTCTCTCTCTCTGTCTCTCCCTCTGACTCCTTCTTTGACTGACTCTGACTATCTCTCGCTCTCTCTCTCTCTCTCTCTCTCTCTCTCTCCCTCTCTCTCTCTCTCTCTCTCTCTCACTCTGGTTTCTCCTTGTCTCTCTCTGTATATCTCTGTGATAACATAACAATTACAGCACGGAAACAGGCCATCTCGGCCCTTCTAGTCCGTGCCGAACTCATACTCTCACCTAGTCCCATCTACCTGCACCCAGACCATACCCCTCCATTCCTTTCCCGTCCATGTACCGATCCAATTTATGTTTTAATGATAAAATCGTACCTACCTCCGGCACTTCCACTGGAAGCTCATTCCACACAGCTACCACTCTCTGAGTAAACACGTTCCCCTTCGTATTACCCCTAAATTCCTATCACTTAATTCTCAAACCTTGTCCTCATGTTTGAATCTTCCCTACTCTCAATGGAAAACGCTTATCCACGTCAACTCGGTCAATCCCTCTCATCATTTTAAAAACCTCAATCAGGACCCCCCCGTAACCTGCTGCGCTGCAAAGAATAAAGACCTTACTTGTTCAACCTTCCTCTGTATCTTAGTTGAAACCCAGGCAATATTCTAGTAAATCTCCTCTGTACTCTCTCTATTTTGTTGACATCGTTCCTATAATTTGGCGACCAAAACTGTACACAATACTCTAGAATTGGCCTCACCAATGCCTTGTACAAGTTTGACATTACATCCCAACTTCAATACTCAATGCTCTGATTTATAAAGGCCAGCACGCCTAAAGTTTTCTTTACCAGCCTAACTACATGAGATTCCACCTTCAGGGAACTATGCACAGTTATTCCTAGATCCCTCTGTTCAACTGCATTCCTCAATTCGCTACCATGTGCGCCCTATTTTGATTTGTCCTGCCAAGATGTAGCACCTCACACATATCAGCATTAACCTCCATCTGCCATCAGCTAACTCTTCAAAATGGCCTAAAGCTCTCTGTAGACTTTGAAAATCTACTTCATTATCCACACCATCACCTATCTTAGTATCATCTGAATACTTACTTATCCAATTTACCACACCATCATCCAGATCATTGATGTATATGACAAACAACAGTGGACCCAACACAGATCCCTGAGGCACCCCACCAGTCACCGGCCTCCAACCTGTCAAACACCCATCCACCATTACTCTCTGGGATCTCCCATTCAGCTACTGTTGAATCCATCTTGCTACTCCACCATTAATGCCCAACAATTGAACCTTCTTAACCAACCTTCCATGTGGAATCTTGTCAAAGGCCTTACTGAAGTCCATATAGACAACATCCACCGTTTTACCCTCATCAATTTTTCTCGCAACCTCTTCAAAAAAATTATGAAGATTAGTCAAACATGACGTTCCAGGCAAAAATCCATGGTGACTGTTCCTAATCAGACCCTGTTTATCCAGATGATTATATATATTATCTCTAAGTATCCTTTCCATTAATTTGCCCACAACTGACTTCGAGCTAACAGGTCTATAATTGCCAGGTTTACTCTTAGAACCCTTTTTAAACAAGGGAACAACATGCGCAGTACGCCAATCCTTTGGCATCATTCCCGTTTCTAATGACATTTCAAGTATGTCTGTCACAGCCGCTGCTATTTCTACACTAACTTCCCTCAATATCCAAGGGAATATGCCCCATCTACACTAGAATAGAATAGAATAGAATTGAATGTCTTTTATTCATTCAAACAACTTGGTTTGAACGAAATTGCATTTTCTACAGTTTTTACATGACATAAAGACCCAAGACCCACACTTAACACAGTTTACATAAACATCCATCACCGTGGGTCTCCAACACCACCTCACTGTGATGGAAGGCAATCTCTTCCCTTTGTTCTTCTCCCGCGGTCCAGCAGTCCAACTGCAGCGTCGAGGCGAACTGACGCTCCGATGTTAAGCCCCCGGCGGGCGATGGCAAGTCCTGCGGCCGTTTATGCTACGCTGAGCGATGTTAGGCCCCTGCTCCGTGTCCCTTTAGCACCGCGATTCCAGCGGGAGAAGTTGCCGTTGCGGGAGCTCTGTCAGGACTCACGTTTGATCTAGTTCCTGTTTTTTTTATTGGTTTTTAGTATTAGAGTTTGCATTCTTGTTATATGTTGGTGCCTCACATCTCCTCTTGTTTCAGGTTCCATTTCCTGTCATGTCGTTTACCCTCATGTGATTGTTGGCTCCGCCCTGATGTGTTTCACCTGTGTCTCGTTATCCCCTGTTGGTCTGTATTTAAGCCCTTTGTGTTTTGGTGCTCATTGCCAGTTCGTTGTGTATGCTACTTGGTATCACCTCGTTCCAGCTCTAGAAATCTTGTGACCTTGTGATCTCGACCATTGCCTGTTTTTGGACCACTGTTTTTGCCTGCTCCTAGATCATACTGTTACCTTGTTTTGGCTTACCTGTGCACCGACTTGGACCGATAAAACTCTGAAAACGGATCTGCCCTGTGTCTGAGCCTGCATTTGTGTCCTCCTCCTCGTTCAGTTCTGATAGTTGTCTTATCGTACATGACAGAAAAGAAAAACAAGCAAGCAATGAACACAATTTAACACTAACATCCATCACAGTGAATCTCCATGTACCTCCTCGTTGTGATGAAAGGCACAATGTGTTACCTCTTCCTTGTTTGTTCTACCCCTGCGTCGAGGCGATCGAGGTTCTCGATGTTGAAGCCCCCGCCGGGTGATGGTAAATCCCGCGACCGATTCCAATCTCCGCGATCCGGTGCGGACGAAGCCGCCACCCTCCAGTCCAGCGGACGAAGCTGCTGTTACGGGAGCTCCCGAAAATCAGTCACCAAGCAGGCACCTGTGAACTCCCGATGTTACCGTCCACAGGGCCCGCAGCCGAGGCCAGCCAAGCTCCGAGGTTGGGTCGCAGTCACAGCGCCACCACAGCCTCCGAAGTCAGATTGTAAGTCCACAGGCTCTGCCACCGGAGCCACCAAAGTCGATTGGAGGCCGCCAGCTCTCCGTCCAGGCCTCGGCGCAGACGGAGACGGAGATATGACATGAAAAGGTCGCATCCCCGTTGACGGAAGAGATTTAAAAAACCTTTCCCCCACTCCCCATGTATACCCAACTAAAAATAAACTAAAACATTCGTCTAATAAGACAAAATAAAACAAAAAAATGCAAAGACAGGCGACTGCAGGCGATCCGCAGCTGCTTGGCAGCGCCGGCACTTCCGGATGGACACTTCAGGCCAGTCCATCTTTCCACGTGGCTCCACCACCCAATCTAAAGCTCAAAGAGATGCGGGTGGAAGAGTGGTAAATGTTTAAACAAATGTACGAAAATTATCATTAGATAACTGCTGCCCAATATTACATCAGTGTTACGCCACACTGTCACTCCGTCTGTATAACCCCACAGTGTGTCATTACATCAGAACTACCCCACAGCGTGACACTTCATCAGTAGTTTTTTACAGTGTCATTTCATCAGTAATACTGCACAGTGTGTCACGCCATCAGTACTAATGCAGTGAGTCTCACCATCCCCATGTCCACACCGTGTTTGACGCCATCAGCACAGCCCCATCGTGTGTCACTCCATCAGTACTATCCCACCGTGTATCACGCCAATCGTACTATCCTATAAATTATCACTCCAACCTTACTACCACACCGTGCGTCTCTCTATCAATACTACCCCACCATGTGTCCATAACATTAGTACTACCCCACCGTGTGTCCATACGTTAGTACTACCCCACAGTATTTCACTCCATCAGTACTATCCAACAGTGTGTAATTCCACCAGTACTATACAAGTGTGCAATTCCATCCGTTCTATCCCACAGCGTGACACTGTATCAGTACTACCCCATCGTGTGTCAGTGTATCAGTATTCCCCCACAGTGCTTCACTACAACAGTACGTCCTCACAGTGTGGTATTCCATCGGTACTATCCAATATTGTGTCTCTCCATCAGTACTACCCCACATTATTTCACTTCTTCAGAAACACCCACAGTGTGTCATTCGTCAGTACTAGCCCGCAGTGCGTCAGTCCATAAGTAATACACCGCAGAGCGTCATTCCATCAGTACTATCACACAGTGCGTCACTCCATTAGTATAGCACCACAGTGTGGCAGTCCATCAGTAACATACAACAGTGTGCCAATCCATCAGTACTATTCCACAGTGTGCATCCCATCAATGCCACCCCGTTGGGTGCCACTCCACCAGTACTACACCACAGTGTGTCAATCCAGCTTCACTATCCCCACACTGTCAATCCAGATTAGCTATCCCCACAGTGTCAATCCAGCTTTACTATCCCCACAGTGTCAATCCAGCTTAACTATCACTCCATCAGTACCACACAATGTGGCATTCAATCTAAACTATCCCACTTTGTGTCAGTCCATCAGTATTGCTCCACTGTGAGTCACGTTCTCAATCTACCCCACGTTGTGTCACTCCATCAATAATTCCAACAGCGTGTCACTCCTTTAGTGCTTTCCCCAAACCGCGTCATTGCATATTCCACACTAACGCACCCTCACATGCACTCCCAATCTCACACACTCACACAATTCACACAATTACCCACTCTTACGCACAGCAATGCACTGTTACACATACACAAACATCACTCATACAACGCTACGCACTCAAAGTCACGGACACGGACACATCGAAACACAGACCCGTGGACACACCCACTCACGGAGGCACTTACATATTCTCGTATTCCTATTCCCTCAATAAGGGTCTTCATGATCCCTGAACAAGAGTCTCGACCCGAAACGTCGCGTATTCATTCTCTCCATAGATGCTGCCTCACCCGCTGAGTTTCTCCAGCAGTTGTTGTTGACTTACATATTCACGTACCCACACTCGTATACTCACGAAACGCACACATTCTTACGTCGCAACGTCATATAAACGTCATACACCAGCCCACACTCACGCCACACACACACATACTTTCCCACACTCACTCATACCCTTGTAAAAGTTCACACCACTAACACTAAAATACACACTCTTACATTGTCACACATTGACATTGTTGTGCACTCACACTCATCGTATACACACTCATGCTGTCACAAAAAGCGTAAACGCACACTCAAATACAGTCATAAGTTCATAACCAATTGCAGCATATTTGAGCTATTCGGTCCATCAAATCTACTCCGCCGTTCAATCATGGCTGATCTATCTTCCCCTCCTGACCCCATGGGTGTATCAAACATACACACACACGTACACACGCACGCACACATAAACTCACGCACACGAGCAAGCACACACAAACACACACACACAGGCGCGCGCACACACGCACACACACACACGCACACAATCTCACACATAAAATCACAGGCACTCACATAGTCTCTCGCATGTTCTCACATCCAATGGTACACATGCACTCACACTACCAGACATATACACGCACTGGCACTAAGAGACACGCACTTATTTGCACACAGGCACTAACACACTCACGGGCATACACTTACACAACACCACCATATACTCACACACCCTCATGCTTTATCACTATCAAACAATCAGATATTCAAACATTCTCACAAACTCACATTCCCACATCCATCTATCTATCTTCTATACTATTACTAAAACACTCATCTTGACGACTTCCGGCGTACGTTGTAAATAATCTTTTCCCAAAACGCTCCCCTATTACGCTATGATTTTGTTCGCCATCTTACTCACCTTTCTCCTCCGCTCCACGCGCTCCAATGTTTGTTCCGATCAGTGAAATAATTGAAATGTTATGAATGTTTAAAAGATCGTGCGATCAGCAGATAGGACTTCTCGCCTGTCTGTCACCATGCAGAAGGTAACGCCCCTTCTGGCGGCCAGGAGAATAAATCCCGGAGGCCGGACGTTAGTCAGTTACCCCGGATGACCGTGAGTGAGAGTTAAGTCGAGAACTGTGCGTCGACGCCATGAGTGAACTGAACTGTGAGTCTGAACTGTGCTGATTGAACTGTGAGTCTACGCCGTGAGTGACTGAACAGTCAGTCGACACCATGAGTGAACTGAACCGTGAGTCTGCACCGTGCTGATTGAATGTGAGTCTACACCGTGAGTGACTGAACTGTGAGTCTGCGCCGTAAGTGAACTGAACTGTGAGTCTGCACCGTGCTGACTAAACCGTGAGTCTACTCCGTGAGTGAACTGAACTGTGAGTCTATGCCGTGAGTGAATGAAACTGTGAGTCTGCGCCGAGCTGAGTACAAAGGTCACGCTTATTCCGGAAGTCCCGCTCATTCCGGCAGTTCTGCGCGCTCATTGCGGAAGACCCGCTCAGTCCAGAGGCAATGCTCAGTCGCGCGAGTAGATTCAAGGGAGTTTTAATCTCATATATATGTCCCATGTTTGTGTGAGTGTGTGTGTGTGTGTGTGTGAGTATGCGTGGTTGTATGAGTGTGTGTGTGTGTGTGTGTGTGTGTGTGTGTGTGTGTGTGTGTGCGTGTGTGTGTGTGAGTGTGTGTTGTGTGAGTGTGTGTGGTTGTATGATTGTGTGTGTGTGTGTGTGTGTGTGTGTGTGTGTGTGTGTGTGTGTGTGTGTTGTGTGTGTGAATGTGTGAGTGCGTTAGTGTGTGAGTGATGGAGGGTGTGGGTGATGGAGGGTGTGAGTGCATGTGAGATGGAGTGTGTGAGTGTGAGATGGTGGGTTGTGTGTGTGAGAGAGATGGAGGGTGTGTGTGAGAGAGATGGAGGGTGTGTGTGTGACGGAAGGTGTGTGTGTGCGAGAAATGTAGAATGTGTGAGATGGACGGTGCGTGGGAGATGGAGGGTGCGTGTGTGAGATGGAGGGTTTGTGTGTGAGAGATGGTGTGTGTGTGATGGAGGATGTGTGTGACGGAGGTTGTGTGTGATGGAGGGTGTGTGTGTCAAGTCAAGTCACATTTATTTATATAGAACATTTAAAAAACAACTCTCGTTGACCAAAGTGCTTTACATTTGTTATAAGAGTAGTACACACAAGCAGGCTACATACATATATAGAAATACCCCTCACTCAGAAGACGTCAGGAAAGGCTTGGGAGAACAGATACGTTTTTAGACTGGACTTAAAGGAGTCGATGGAGGGGGCAGTTCTAATGGGGAGGGGGATGCTGTTCCACAGTCTAGGAGCTGCGACCGCAAAGGCGCGGTCACCCCTGAGCTTATGCCTAGAACGTGGGACATTCAGCAACTCCAAGTTGGCCGATCTGAGGGATCTGGAGGTGGTGCAGTGGGTGAGAAGACTTTTAATGTAGGTGGGTGCAAGCCCATTGCGGGCTTTGTAGACAAAGAGGAGGGTCTTGAAATTAATTCGAAACCGCACAGGGAGCTAGTGGAGAGAGGCAAGGATTGGGGTGATGTGGTCCCTTTTTCGGGTGCCCGTCAGGAGTCTTGCTGCGGCGTTTTAGACCAGTTGCAGGTGGGACAGGGAAGATTGGCTGATGCCAGTGTAAAGGGAGTTGCAGTAATCTAGGCGGGAGGAGATAAATGTATGGATGATCTTTTCGAAGTCATCAAACTGGAGGAATTGTTTTATTTTAGCTATCATCTGAAGCTGAAAGAAGTTAGCTTTTACCACGGCATTGACTTGTTTGTGAAACTTCAGTGCTGAGTCAAATATCACGCAAAGATTTTTGACGTGAGGTTTGAGTAGTGGGGTAAGGCTTCCAAGGCTGCCTGCTATCATTTTGATTGAGTCCGACAGGCCGAGAAGGATGACCTCAGACTTAATCTCGTTTAGTTTGAGGAAGTTCTGGGCCATCCAGCACTTTATATCCTCGAGGCAACGGGTAAGCAGATTAGATTGTTTTTGGGCTTCAGGGAGAGGTACAGTTGTGTACCGTCTGCGTAGCAATGGAAGGAAATGCCGTGCCTTTCAGTGAGTTGGCCTAAGGGGAGCATATACAGAGATAAGAGAATGGGGCCAAGGATGGAACCTTGTGGAACCCCACAGCAGGTGCTATCTGGGGAGGAGAAAGAATTGCCTATGTCAGTAGAGCAACTCCTACCATTGAGGTGTGTGATGAAGGGTGTGTGTGTGTAATGGAGGATGTCTGTGTGAGCACACCATCCGTGAGTGAGTGAACTGCCAGTCCGCCATCCGTGAGTGAGTGAATTGCCAGCCCAACAGCCGTCAGTGAGTGAGTCAAATGCCAACCCACCAGCCGTGAGCGAGTGAACTGCCAAGCCCACCAGCCGTGTGTGATTGAGCTGTCAGCCCAATAACATGCGAGTGATCTTCCACCCACCAGCCGTGAGTGACTGAACTGCCAGCCCACCAGCCGTGAATGAATAAACTGCCAACCCACCAGCCGCAAGTGAGTGAACTTCCAGACCAACAGACGTGAGTGACTGAACTGCAAGACCACCAGCCGTGAGAGACTGAACTGCCAGCCCACAAGCCGTGAGTGAGTGAACTACCAGCCGACCAGCCGTGAGTGTGTGAACTGCCAGCCCACCAGCCGTGAGTGACTGAACTGCAAACCCGCCAGATATTTGACTGAACTGCCAGCCCACCAACTGTGACTGAACTGCCAGCCCACCAACTGTGAGTGACTGAACTACCAGCCCACCAGCCGCGAGTGACTGTACTGCCAGCACACCAGCCGTGACCGAGTGAACTGCCAACATACCAGCCGATAGTGAATGAACTCCCAGCTCACCAGCCGTGAGTGAGTGAAATGCCAGACCACCAGCCCTGAGTGACTTAACGGCCAACACACCAGCCGTGACTGTCTAAACTGCGACTCCAAGAATCCATTCGGCCCAAAACGTCCATACTTGTCCTCTGGAAACCAGTCCCTTCGGCCCACGACACACATACTAGCGCTCCAGAAAGCTCCCTCCCCCACAGGCCACCAATATTGGAATTGGTGGAGAGGTGGACTATGGCGTTCGGGGACCAGCCCTCCCGTGTGAACATGGGACCCAACGGGTCCCACTTATTCTAGTATTCTCTAACGTTGTCTCACAAACAAAAATCCACACGCACCCACACACGCAAACACTCTCACCCACATCTACTAATGCTCACACACTCACACGATCACTCACGCACTCACGCAGACACAAACACAAGCAAATACAGTCGCTCTTACAAACGCTGCCGCACTCACACACGTAGACCCGTCTGCACATTTTGTGATTCAGAAGGATTCCAGGTGTTCGCGGCGACCTGCGCAACGCAGCGCAGCCGGGAATGTCCCCGGTGAGCAGGGCCGCCCTTCATTCGGCCCGGTAGGCACGGCTCGCCCACCGCGGACGGCGATGGGAGCCGCACCTCGGTAGCGAGGATGGAGCTGCGAGCAATGGCAGCGAGCGAGGTAGACCTTCGGAGAGCAAGGAAGGCCGCTGAAAACGAAGGGGGACCCCCGGTGCGGCGGCAGGCAGGAGATAGAATTATTCGGCCAACATTTGTAACATTGGCGGCGTCAAAATGTAGCGAGACGTGTGTACGGCCTAGGTGAGGTCTGCTACATGATTTTACTGGGTTATGTGGAAAATAAGTATTCCACTCTACCTGGGTACACGTGACAATAAAGTACCATTGAATCATTGAAATTCTTGCAAACGCATACACTTACACACACACACTCCAACTGATTGGCACATAATTCACACATAAATACACGTGCTAACACACCCATGCATGGACACACACACACACACACACACACACACTCATAGTGTCACACACACAATAACCAATGTGAGTCAGGGTGCATCTCTGGAGAAGTTTATGTGAGTTTTTCAGTTTGGTTTAGTTTATTGTCACGTGTACCGAGGTACAATGAAATGCTTTTGCTGCGGAAAGAAACAAATGATTACAAATGAGGTATTTACAGTGTATAATAATAATAATAATAATAACTTTATTACGGACTCAAAGTCCAGACAAGGGGCAACATTACATTAAAAATGCATTGCATCTCAAATATCATAAATATATATAAAATCATGGTAAATCACATTAAAAAAAATCATAATTTATATATTTTTTAAAAAAACCCACAAGTTAAAAATCCAGAGTAAAAAATGATCAATGTCGTACAACGAGACAACGATACCAGTGTCTCCACAACTGGGATTCGTAGCGTGTAGTGCTACCCTTATGTTTGTCAGGCCAGTATAAAGCACATTTTTAGAGTCATTTATCCTGCAAATGAATTTATACATGTGGTGTCTTAGGATTGCTTCTAGAGTACTAGACTCCTGCAGCCACCGATACATATCTATTACTGGCTGACACACACAATCGTGGTTGCCCTTACAGTGTTCTCATTGGCATCGTTATATGCAACCTTTAGTCTCTGCAATACTTGTCTTTAAATAGTTTTCGACCACAGGTGCGCAGTGTAGGAGGGGTGTGCAGTATGCTCTAAATAGCGACATCTTCACCACATCTGCACATGCACCAAATTTACGCAAGAGGATATTCGCCTGTATATAGATGCATGATAATGTTTGTGCAAGGTTATGCCAGGAAAGTCCCATCAAGGATCGCCGAGGGTCACGAAAGAGGTAGACAGTAGTTCCTAGCACACAAGTTGTGATAGGATGATATACCATTACCTGATAACACAGCGGGGAACAAACTGTCCTTGAATTGGAGGTGTGCGTTTTCACACAATTCTCTATCTTTTGCCTGATGGGAGAGAGGAGAAGAAGGAATGATGACCAGGGTGAGAATCGTTGTCGATTTTGCAGCTTGGCCTTGCCGAGGCAGCGTGCGTGAGGTATAAATTGAGTCAATGGACGGCAGATTAGTTTGTGCCATCGTCTGGATTGCGTCCACAATTTCCATGTCTGCAATTACTACTCACTGTCTTCGATGGAGCTTCTTCTTCTTGCGATTGAAACATATAAACCAAAGGAATAGTTAGATCTCAAGCCGGGTGTTGAGCCGCTGGGGGATCAGGTTGTTGTCTCTTTTTGGCGTCAATGTCTGCCAGGCCCTGGACACAGCTCCATTTGGTGGGTGGTAGAGCGGGCACCCAGAGATGACACGGTTGCCTGTCTGTTGTTCTGCTCCACATTCACAGGCTGGGCTCTGGCGGTGAGGTGAGCCCCATCTGCCACACGCTGGCATTGAAACGCCAGGTTCCTAGTCCAGTACCAAAGTCTGTTGAGCTTCACCCATGCTTCTCTGGGGAGCTCAGACCATGGACAGCTTTTATCTGGTGAAGAGATGTAGCTGTGTAATGCAGATGAGGTGGCCTTCCACTCCTGTGCCACTTGGTGGCTATCCAGTGTGCTCTTGTCTCAGTTGGCTGGATGGATGCTAGGAGTTGTTTCCCATGTGGAGCAAAGGGGTGACGAGACTTCAGTCAGGGTGGCCTCTGCTCTCTGCTCATAGCCTGATGGAGGAGGTGATCTGGGTCCATGGCACGGCGAGATAGTGCCAGAGTTGCTGCTTGCCTTCGAATCCCTGCAGGCGGAATACCTGCGAGTATAGGGAGTTGCTCGACTGGAGTAGGTTGAAGGTTGGAAAGGTGCTGGTCAGGCTCGTGTCTACCAGGCTAGTATGTCTGCTCCTACTCCATACGGATCCGCAGTACTCAGCCTGGGCCACACACAAGAGCAAACGCAGATCTCAGTAGGTGTGAAGAGTTGATGGATTGGCTACACCAACGTTTTTCCTGTCAGCAGGCGTCGGGTGAGGCCGCAATGTGCCATTGAACGTGTGGCGAAGACCACCAGGTGTGCTGATGAAAAATGTAAGCGACCTGTCCAGCTTCACGGAGCTATCCTGATGGGTTCTGTTCCCATACCAAGCTGGCGATGGTTTTTGATTAAAAACATACCTTGTATGGTGCAACTGTACGAAATTAGTGAGAGTTGTAGGCGTCAATGCCGATCTACCTATACCTTTTCAGAACATGAATAGGTGACGTTTGTGTTCGGCACCTCTTCAGACTGGTTTGTGGTAGGAAGGAGGAGGCCAGGCTGGAACAGAGGAAGCAGGAAAAGTTGATGTTGAATGATTGCGGTATGCGCATGCACGTTAAGGATGGGGGTTTTTATATCGTCATTGGTTGATACCTGGAGACTTCAACTATATAAGGAGTGAGATAAAGATTGAAGAGGAAAGGAATTATAAAGAATGGGGGTGTGACGCGCGACTATCGTGGAATGGGAGGTATATTCAGGAAATGAATTGGGGGGAGTCCGTTTGAGACACAGGACAGAGCGAGTGGAATTTGGGAATGTTCACCTAGCTACGTAAAAATTGGAGAATTCAATGTTCACAACCACTAGGTTGCACTCGGTACCAAAGCGGTAAAGATGAGGTGGTGACGTCTTTCAGTTTGCACGTAGCCATCACTCTGGCAATGGAAGGAGGCCCAAGGCAGAAAGGTCAGTGTGGGAAGGGGAGTTACAATGGTTAGCAACGGGGAGAGATCCGACAGGCGTTGGCGGAACGAGGGTAAGTGTTCGGCGTAACGTTCGCCGTGTCTACGCTCGCACAACAGCCGATGTAAAGGGAGACCATATCTGGAACACCGCATGCAACACATGAGTAGCATGGTCATAGGAGGTGCCGGTGGGTGAACATCTGTCTCACCTGGTGAAGTGCTGCTGGAGTGTGAGGGAAGGGGTAGGTATGGACAACTGTTACATCCCATGGTGTCTCAGTCTCACCGTTTAAACCGCACTTCTCAAGAAATGCGCTTTTAGGAGGGAGAAGTGAGGGCGAGCAGAAGAGTTGTGGGAATGAAGAGACAGATAGGGACACAAAGATGAAAGGGAGAGATCGCAGAGAAGACGAAAGTGGAAAGAGGTGGAGGGAGAGTGAACTATTAAAGGTAGTGTGGGAAGATGGAGAAGAGTTCGGAGCAAGTGGGTTGGTTTAAAAGGGAGTCGAGAGGGAAGGGTCAGACGAGAGATACAGAGAAAACGGAGGGAGAGATGCAGTCAGTGAGAGTGAGAGGGGAGATAGGGGTAAGGGAAGAAAGGTTGGCGCAGGATATATATGCCGCGCAGAGAGGGAGAATACAGAGAGTAGGGGAGAGAGTGACACTTCAGAGAGAGGACTGCAGTAGGATGGAGGGAGAGAGAAAGAGGGGAGGGAGGGATGCTGCATCATTTGCCGTTTTATGTAGGTTTAGGACAAATCTAAGGCGGCAATGTTTCTGTTCTCTGAGTGTCTTTGTGAGTCTGGGTCGTTCCTCCACAGAAGATGGTGAAGGCAGCGAATGTGATTGTCGCAGGGCAAATTCAGATCCACTCCAGGCAAGCAAAGAGTGAATGGATACCGGGGTCGCCGGGAGTGTGGGGTTGGGGTCACAGTCAGTCATTTAAGCCGCGATCATATTGAGTGGTGAAGCAGAGAGGAGTGGGGGGGGGGGGGGGGGGGGGGTGGGTGTGGGGGTGGGGATTTAAGTCGGAGGCGATCTGTTGAACTACTTCCTCAGCCTGTGGAATAAGGTCGCCCAGTCCAGTCCACCTTCAAACTGGGCACCAGAAGCCCTGAGAGGGTCCCTGGAATTTGGCATTACCTTACTGAGTGAAACGGATTGAAGGAAATCAGACACACAACATGAGGTGGAGAGTTGGATCTGATGGCGTTTGAAACAATATTCCCATTGCTGGAACAATGCCGCCACTCCCAATTTCCATCCCTCAGTGTGTATTGCCACAATTCCCAGTCTTTGGAGTTGCCCAATCAATTCCCTGATTAAATCACAACCTGTCTCAGCAGGGATTTCATTCGGCTGATGTCATCTGTTTGTGAATCATTTCTAAATCTCTATTTTTAAACTGTGTTGAAACTTCACTGTCCCGGTAGAGACGGAAAATGGTATAAAATCTCCAGGAATGTTCTGCCCCAGCATTTCATTCCGAGACATTACCGGTAGCTCACGGGGACGTCGCTGGGCAGAGGAAATGGGGCACAGTGAAAAACTGGAGCAATATTACGACGTGGAGAAAATCCTGTACGTGATCATTGCTGCCGTTGGAGTCTCTGGTAAGCGAGCAGAATAATTCAAGTTTAATAACTCCGTGTGTTAACTGGTGTTGATCTGATTCAGATCATGTTTCAAGTTCCCAACTGATGATCGTGTACAAGAATATATGAGGAATGTCAATCCTCTCAGTGAAATATATTTGAATTACCGCTATGATTTTTCTTATTTTCAGACAGCTGAAACTAACCCTCTTTGTGTCTCACTGCTGCCGGGAGCCACTAGAATGTTGTTCTTGCCTTCAGTGGGACCTTGCCCAGAGTTGTCCCAGTGCTCGGACAGGCAGGCAGCTCTCCGGATGGTGGCGGACACCTGGGAGGAGAGGGGTTTACTTTGTCAGTTCACTGTGTGTGTGAGTATTGATCAGAGTGAACAGCCGCTCCTGTGGACACTGTGTCTCACTGTGCAGTCTGTCTGCCACAGTCGGATTCCACCCACAACCTGTTGGACAATAATTGGATCGATCTCCTGGACCAGTGGCCGCGGATCTACCGGCGTATGTGTGTGCTGTTACTGAACTGAACTCACTGTGGAATGAATCCAATAACGGAGCTACTTTGCTGCCGGATCTAAACTTGTCCCTGCTTTCCCTCTGGAAGCCTACCTCCTCGTCCCCATCAGATGCCGAGTTCCCAGAACCCTGGTTAAACGCGGCCGGTCACGGTTAAATCTGTGAAAGCGGCCACATCAGGGATTGTGAGCAGCAGCAGGGTTAACTATAGAAAGGACCATTGCGCCTATTGTAGCGGGTGGCTGCTCGTTCCCTCCCCGCCCGCCCGTCGCCTTATCTCTCTCCCCTGAAGCAGGCAGGCAGGTCGGGCACAGTCGCAGCCGGCTCTGACATTGTTAAACTTGCAGCAGCCGCGCACCGACTCCAACACTCCTGATCTTGAGCTGAAAGTCGAGCCGGTGTTTAGTCAGCCCCAGAGACCGTGTTGAGTAAATGTCCAGTGTCCGTTCCCTTCTCTCCACGCTAGTGAAATTTATGGCGTTTGTGAATCCTGTTCCCGGGGAAAGTGCGGCACTCTCCCCCTGCCACACTCGCTACTGGTGGCATGGCAGCGGCCGGATCTTAATGGCCGTCATCACCGAGGTCAATTTTGTTCAGCTCCGATATCATTACTTTTATTCGGAGTTTACTGACCTATCACCCTAGGTGTGCCATGTTATCATGTACTGACTTTGTATGCTACAGGACTGTTCTGTCTGGTTCACCGTCACTGTTCACCTTTGACTCGCTTTGTCGCCATTTGTTGCAGAAGCTGAAAACTAAATATTGCACCGGGGAAAACTTGCGGGCTGCGGTTCACTGGGCAACAGCCGGCGTTTGCTCTGTCTGAAAAAATTCCCGTTACTTCACACACGAACTCCCGACAATCACTTCGACAATGTTCCCGTGGATGTATACCGGTGGACAGTTATTAACACTGACCCGGGTGGAGGTGGATATGACTGGAATCGAACACGGTTTTAACTCCGTTCCTCCCTTTCGCTGTAATCCTGCTGCTCAACGCTCTGACAGTCCGCCACATTTTAGTGGCCAGTGGGTCCGTAAGGGGCTGAGGGAGTGAGGCAAGGGTGAGAACGCAGTGACCCGGAGATGGGAAGAGCCAGGAGGAGGTCTTTGGTTTTTACTCATCAACTATCTCCGGCAGCTTCATCCTCTGTGGCTGACGACGGTTTGTTAAACTTCGTCTATGTTCACATCAAAGGAATGGAAATGATCCGAATGATTATCAAGGGATCTTTAGCGACTTCGGGTATGTGCTCAGTAATTTCCAGCAGCTGCCACCAAAAACACATTTATTTACGCGGTGACCCAAGTCCAAGTTCAGGGAGCGGTGAGAGCGCGGTGAAATATCCGCTCACCTCAGTGCTTCGGCTCATTAATAAATCCGCCCTGAGCGCATCCATCCAGCCAGACGGCGGCCGCAGTTCTCTCCGTCCTCACGGGCCCGGCTCCTGAAATTCACCGCCGGGGAGCCATGAGGAGGGAGGGAGAGGAGGGAGGAGCTGGCCAGAGTTTGACTGGAAGATTGCCCTAGCAGGATGAGAGAGAAGAGAGTGAGAGTGGAACACAATGGCAGGTAGGTTCTGGGAATAATACAGGAAGGTGAAGCAGGGTCAGTTCCTTCCAAAGAGGAAGAAGATTTCCAAGGGGAGTGAAAAAGGGTTAAAGGGGCGGGCGACCGTGGCTGACAAGGGAAAGTCAGGGAAAGTAAAAAATAAGAAAGAGAAGATGTACAACGTATCCATCGATGAGCTCCGGAAGCCAAGAGGATTGGGATAATGGGAGGAGGAGGGGAAGAGAGTGAGAGGATGATAGAGAGGGGAGAGAAGGAGAGAGAGGGGGGAAGAGAGAAGACGGGGACGAGAGGGAGAAGAGATGGGGGAAGAGATGAGAGGGTGACAGAGAGATGGATGAGAGCGAGAGGAGAGAAGGGAAGAGAGAGAACGGGAGAGGAGAGAATGGTGGATGGAGAGGGGCGATGAGAGAGAGGGGATGAGAGAGGGCAGAGAGAGAGGGGGAGAAAGAGAGAGAGATGGGGGGGTGAGAACGTGGGAGAGGAGGGGGGGACAGAGAAGGGGAGAGAGAGGGGGAGGAAGAGGGGAGAGAGAGAGGGGGGAGAGAGAAGATGGGGAGAGAGGAGGGGGGAGAGAGGGTGGGGAGAGAGGAGGGGCGAGAGAGAAGGGGTGAGCTGCGGAGATGAGGGGGAGAAAGAGAGGGGGAGAGGGATAGGGGAGAGAGAGAAAAAAACGGGGAGAGATTTGAGGGGGATGAAAAAGAGGGAGGAGGGAGAACTGGAGAGGAGAAATGGGGGAGAGAAAGAGGGGAATTGAGAGGAGGGGCAGAGAGAGGGGGACAAGAGGGCGAAGAGAGAATCGGGTGAGATGTGAGGGGAGAGAGATGGGAGGGGAGAGAGAGAAAGAGGGGTGTGTAGAGAGGGCTGTGAGGGGGAGAGAGAGAGGGTGAGGAGAGATGGGAAAGAGAGGGAGAGAGAAGAGGGGAGAGGAAGGTTGAGAGAAGGGGAGATAGGGAGAGAGAAAGAAGAAGGATAGAGGAAAGACGAGGGTATAGAGGGGAGAAATGGAGGGGGAGAGAGGGAGGAGGGAGAGTGGCGAGGGGGAGAGAGGGTGGAGATGAGAGAAGGGGAGAGAGAGATGGGGAGAGAGAGGGGGCAAGAGAGAAGGGGGAGCGAGAGGGGTAGAGAGATGGGGAGGATGAGAAGGAGAGAGAGAAATTGGGAGAGAGAAAAGAGGGGATAGAGAGAGATGGGAGGGAGAGGGAGCAAGACGGGGCGAGAAGGGGTGTGGTGGGGAGAGGGGAGGAGAGAGGGAGAGAGAGAGGGGGGTGAGGAGAGGGGGAAGAGAGAGAGTAGAGGGGATAGAGTAGAGGGGAGGAAGGATAGAGAATGAGAGAGGGGAAGGGGAGAGGAGAAGGGGTGGAGAGAGGGTGGAGAGAGAGAGAGGGAGAGAGAGGAGCAGAGATGGAGGGGGAGGAGAGAGAGAGACGAGGGGAATGAGCGCGAGAGAGTGGAAGGAGAGAGGGAGGAGCTTGAGAGAGAGGGGGAGAATAAGGGAGAGGAGAGCGAAGAGATGTCGAGGAGAGAGAGAGTGAGTTGGGGTTAGAGAGATTGGAGAGGAGGAGAGAGGGAGCGGAGAGAGGGGGAGAGGGAGAGGAGGGGAGAGAGGAGAGGGGCAGAGAGACAGGGGGGAAAGAGAGAGAGGGGGGAGAGGGGTAGAGAGAGGGGGGTAGAGTGGGGAGAAAGATAGAGTGAGGGACATGAAGATGGAGGAGAGAATGAGAGGGAGAGAGGGGGAGAGAGAGAAGGGGAGGGAGAGGGGGAGAGAGAGAGAGGTGGGGGATTGAGAGGGGGAGAAGAGGGGGTGAGAAAACGTTGGGAGAGAGGGGGACAGAGTAAGGGGAGGGGGAGAGAGGAGGGAGAGAGATGAGAGAGGGGGAGAGAGGGGGGAGAGAGAGAGGGGGGAGAGAGAGAGGGGAGTTAGGGAGGGGAGAGAGAGGGGAGAGAGAGAGGAGGAGAGAGGTGAGAGAGAGATGGCAGAGAAGATGGGAGAGGATAGGAGAAGGATAGAGAGATGAGAGGGGTAGAAAGGGAGGTGGGAGAGAGGAGGGGGAGAGTGGAGGGGGGGGATGGGGCTGAATTAGCATGGCGGACGGAGAGAGGAGAGGGGTGAGAGAGGGGGTGGAGGAGGGGAGAGGTAGGAGAGCGGATGGGAGAGTTGGAGGGGAGAGAATGAGAGGGAGAGAGAGGGGGATTGAGAAGGAGAGAGAGGATGAGCGACAAAGGGGAGCGAGAGTGCGAAAGAGAGGGGAAGAGAGATAGAGTGAGAGGGTGAAGAGAGAGATGGGAGATGAGAAGGGGAGAGAGAGAGAACGGAGGGATAGATGGGGAGAGAGAAGGGGGGAGAGAGAACGGGAGGGAGAGATGGGGAGAGAGAGAGGGGGGCGGGAGAGGGATAGGGGAGGAGAGGCGAGGGAGAGGGGGAGAAAGAGGAGAGCGAGAGGGGGTGATAACGTGGTGAGAGAGGGGGACAGAGACAGGGGAGAGAGAGGGGGTGGAAAGAGGGGAGAGAGAGTAGGGGAGAGCGATAGGGAAAAAGAGAGGGGAGAGGATGGGGAGAGAGAGAGAAAGCTGGGGGAGAGAGATTGAGGGGGCGAGAGAAAGTGGGGAGAGACAGGAACGGGGCAAGAGAAATGGGGAGGAAAGAGGGGATAGGAGAGAGGCAGAGAGAGGTGGAGCAAGAGGGAAGAGGAGAGAGTGGGGAGAGAGAGGGGGAGAGATGGGAGAGAGAGAGAGAGGGAGAGAGAGAATGAAGGAGAGATAGTGAGGGGAGTGAGGGAGGGGAGAGAGAGAAAGGGAGATAGAAGAGAGGGGAGTGGATTGAGAGCGAGGAGAAACGGGAGAAGGATAGTAGATAAGAGAGTGGAGGGTTAGAGGGGGAGAAATTTGAGGGGGAGAGGGGATTAGCGAGGGTGGGAGAGTGAGAGGGGGAGAGAGGGTGGGAGAGAGAGAAGGGAGAGGAGAGAGAGAGTATGGGGAGACAGATGGGGAGAGAGAGGGGGCCAAGAGAGTAAGGGGGAGGCGAGAGAGGGTTAGAGAGATGGGGGTGAGGAGAGAAGGGGGAGGAGAGATTGAGGGGCTGAGGTAAAGAGAAGGGGAAGACGAGAAGGGGGAGAGAGAAGGGGGAGAGGAGAGACAATGGTGGGGAGAGAAAGAGAGGAATAGAAGAGAGATGGGGAGAGAGAGTGGGGAGCAAGAGGGGGAGAGAGGATTGGTTAGAGGAGTGGGAGAGGGAGTGGAGAGAAGTGAGGGGAGAGGAAAGAGGGGAGAGAGAGGAGGGGAGAGGGAGAGGAATAGAGAACGAGATGAGGGCGAAAGAGGGGGGAGCGATGAGGGGAGAGAAGAGGGGGTGAGCGAGAGGCAGCGAGAGGGGAGGAGACAGAGGGGGGACAGAGGGAGGAGGAGAGATGGAGATAGAGCGGAGGAGTGTGACGGAGAGAGGAGGGTGTAATTGAGAGAGGGGGAGTTGTAAAGTGTGAGGAGAGACAGAGTCGAGGAGAGACAGGAGAGAGAGAGAGAGAGAGTTGGGGTTAAGAGAGAGAGAGAGAGCAGGGGAGAGAGAGAGAGGGAGCGGGAGAGAGCGGGCGTGGAAGAGAGGGGAGGTGAGAGAAGGGGAGGTGGGGAGGGGGGAGGGGTAGAGAGATGAGAGGGGCAGAGGGAGACGGGAGGGAGGAGAGAGGGGGAGAGAGGTGTAGAGGGAGAGGGGAGGTAGAGTGGGTGGAAAGATAGAGAGAGCGCCGGGGAGGGTGGGGAGATAGGGAGAGAGATGGAGAGAGAGGGGGAGAGAGGGGGAGAGAGAGGGGAGAGAGATATGGGGGACCAGAGGAGCCCCAGAGTAGGGGGGGAGATAGTGAGAGAGAGGAGGGTAGCAGAGAGAGATGGTGGAGAGAGAGGGGGGGAGAAGAGACGGGGAGAGAGAGAAGGGGAGGGAGAGGGGGTCAGAGAAACGTGGGAAGTGAGGGGGACAGAGAGGGGTTGAGAGGGGGGAGATGAGAGTGAGGGAGAGAGACCAGGGGGAGAGAGGGGAGGGGTAGAGGGAAGAGACGAGAAAGGGGGTAGAGAGAGGTGGGGTGTGAAGGTGGGGAGAGACAGAGGGGAGAGTGAGGGGAGAGAGAGGGTGGAGAGAGAGATGGGAGAGAGAGGGGAGAGAAGGGAGAGCGAGAGGGGAGAAGAGAGAGGGAGATAGAGATGGGAGAGAGAGAGATGGGGAGGAGAGTATGCGGAGAGAGAAGGGAGAGAGAGATGGGAGAGAGAAGGGAGAGATAGAGGAGTAGGATAGAAGAGAGAGGGGTGGTAGAAAGGGATGGGGGGAGAGAGAGGGGGGGAGTGAGGAGGCGGAGAGAGAGAGGTTGGAGAGAGAAGGGGAGAGAGATTCTGGGAAAAGAGAGGAGGGGGCGAGGAGAGAAGGGGAGCGAGAGATGAGGGGGAGAAAGAGAGGCGGGAGAAAGAGAGAGGGGAGAGAGAGAGGGGGAAGCAAGAGGGGGAGGAAAGAGGGGAGAAGAGAGTAAGAGAGGGTGGGGACCGATGTGAGGGGAGTGAGGGAGGGAAAGAGAGGAGAGAGAGAGAGGGGGAGAGAGAGGGGGGAGAGAGGAGAGAGGAGGAGGAGGAGACATGGGGAGAGAAAGAGGGGTGAGAGTGGGATGGGGGTGAGGGGGAGAAAGAGGTGAGAGAAAGGGGGGGAGAGAGAGGGAGTGAAAGAGAGGGGAGCGAGGGGTGTGACGGGAGGGGAGAGCGAGAGGGGAGAGATGAGGGATGGGAGAGTGGGGAGGAGAGGAGAGGGGACGAGGAAGAGGGAGAGAGAGAGGGGGAGAGAGAGATGGGGAGAGAGAGAGGGGAGGGATGAGAGGGAGAAGGATAGAGGAGAGAGCTGGAAGAGAGGGGGAGAGAGGGCAGCGAGAGGAGAGGAGAGGAGGGGGATGAGAGGGGGAGACGAGAGAAGCGAGGAGAGTGATGGGAGAGAGGGAGGGGTTAGGTAGAGAGTTGATGGGGAGGAGAGAAGTGGTAGGGAGAGAGAGAGTCGATCGAGGAGAGAGAGGGAGATAGAGAGAGAGTGAGGAGGGTTAGAGATAGAGTAAGAGGAGAGATCGGGGGAGAGTGAGGGTGAGCGGATATAGAAGAGGGGAGGGGAGGAAGGGGAGGGAGAGTAGGGGAGGAGAGAGGAGGGGGATGAGGAGAGAGGGGGCAGATAGAGGGGGGAACAGAGAGAGTGGGGAGAGAGGGGTAGCGATTGAGAGGGGATAGAGAGGGGGGCGAGATAGAGAGAGAGACAGGAGGAGATGGAGAGAGAGGGGGAGGAGAAAAAAGCGGGCGTGAGAGGAGGTAGAGAGAGGGAGGAGAGAGTGGATAGAGAGAGGGGAGAGGAAGAGGGGAGAGGTGAGGGGAGAGGGAGAGGAATAGAGAACGAGAGAGGGCGAAAGAGGGGGAGAGAGAGGGGGTGAGCGGCGAGAGGCAGCGAGAGGGGAGGAGACAGAGAGGGGAGTCAGAGGGGGAGAGAGATGGGAGATAGAGCGAGAGTGTGACAGGAGAGGAGGGCCTAGGGGTAGTGAGAGGGGGAGAGTAAAGTATGAGAGATAGGGGACAGAGTCGAGGAGAGACAGGAGAGAAGAGAGTTGGGTTAGAGGAGAGAAGGAAGAGACAGGGGAGAGAGAGGGGAGCGGATGGAGAGCGGGAGGGAGAGAGGGGAGGGAGAGAAGGGAGGAGAGGGGAGGGGTAGAGAGAGAGAGGGGCAGAGAGACGGGAGGAGAGAGAGGGGGAGAGAGGGGTTAGAGAGAGACGGGGGGTAGAGTGGGTGGAAAGATAGAGAGAGCGCTGGGAGGGTGGGGAGATAGGGAGAGAGATGGAGAGAGAGGGGGAGAGAGGGGGAGAGAGAAGGGGGATGAGGCGAATGGGGGACCAGAGGGAGCAAAATGAGGGGGGGGGAAGATAGTGGAGAGCGAGAGGGTAGCGAGAGAGATGGGAGAGAGAGGGGGTGGAGAAAGAGACGGGGAGAGAGAGGAATTGAGAATGGGTGAAGGGCAGAGTGGGGTGAGAACGTGGGAGTGAGGGGGGACAGAGAGGGTTGAGGGAGGGGGAGAGAGAGTGAGGGTGAGAGACAGGGGTGAGAGTGAGGGGGAGGAGAGAGGGGAGGGGGAGAGGGAAGAGAGAGAATAGGGGGATAGAGAGAGTGGGGTGTGGAAGGTGGGGAGAGACAGAGGGGAGAGTGAGGGGAGAGAGAGAGAGGAGAGATAGATGGGAATAGAGAGGGGAGAGAGGGGAGCGAGACGAGAGGGGAGAGAGAGAGGGGAGATAGAGAGAGGGGAGGAGAGACGATGGGGCGGAGATGGGTGAGAGAGAGGGAGAGAGAGATGGGAGAGGAAGGAGAGATTAGAAGGAGAGAAGGAAGACAGGATAGAGAGAGAGGGGGGTAGAAAGGGAGGGGTGAGAGAGAGAGAGGGGGAGTGAGAGGCGGAGAGAGAGAGGTTTGGGAGGAGAGAAGGGGAGAGAGAATCTGGGAAAGGAGAGGGGGGCGAGAGAGAAGGGGGAGCAGATGATGGGGGAGAAAAGAGAGGGGGAGAAAGAGAGGGGGAGAGAGAGAGGAGGGAGCAAGAGGGGGAGAGAAAGAAGGGAGAGAGAGTAGAGAGGGAGGGGACAGAGGGAGGGGAGTGAGGGAGGTGGAAGAGAGGATAGAGATAGAATGGGAGAGAGAGAGAGGAGAGAGAAATGGGTGAGAGAAAGTGGGGAGTGAGAGGGTGATAGGGGGAGGAGGGGGGAGCAAGAGGGTGAGAGGAAAGGGGGGAGGGGAGAGAGGGTAGTGAAGAGAGGGGGAGCGAGGGGTTGTGACGGGGAGGGGAGAGAGAGAGGGGGAGGAGAGAGAGGGGAGGAGAGAGTGGGGGGGAGAGAGAGAGGGTAGAGGAAGAGGGGAGGAGGAAGAGGGGAGAGAAGAGGAGGGAGAGAGAGGAGAGTGGGCGAGGGAGAAGGAGAGGGGGAGAGGGAGAAGGATAGAGAGAGAGAGCGGGAGAGAGGGGGATGAGTAGGGGCAGCGAAGAGGTGAGGATAGGGAGGCAGGAGAGAGGGAGAGAGCGAGAGAGTGATGGGAGAGAGGACGGGGTAGCAGAGTTAGGGGGAGAGAGAAGTATGGTAGGGGAGAGAGAGAGTCGGGACGAGAGAGAAGAGGGAGATAGAGAGAGAGTGAGGAGGGTTAGAGATAGGATGAGAGAGCTCGGGGAGGAGTGAGGGGGAGAGGGGAGCGGAGCGAGGGGAGGGGGAGAAAGGGAGAGTAAGGGGAGGGAGAGTAGGGGAGGGAGAGGAGGGGGGGAGAGAGAGGGTGGCAGAGAGAGGGGGGGTGTGTGGGAAACAGGGGAGAGTGGGTACGAGAGGGGGTTAGGCGGAGAGAGGGAGGATAGAGTGGGGGCTGAGAGATAGAGAGAGAGACAGGAGAGAGGAGGAGAGAGTGAGAGGGGAGAGAGAGAGAGGGATGAGAGGGAGACGAGACAGCGGGAGAGTGAATGGGGGGACGAGAGGAGAGAAAGAGTGAGGGTGGAGGAGAGAAGGGGAGAGAGAGAGAGAGGGTTGGCAGAGAGAGATGGGAGAGACGAGAGAGGGGATGAAAGATGATGGGGAGAGAGAGAGAGGGGGAGAAAAGAGATGGGGAGAGAGGAAGGGGAGAAGTGAGAGGGGGCGAAGGAGAGAGGAGGGAGAGAGATGGGAGAGAGAGATAGGGAGACGAGAGCATGGGGAGAGCGAGAAGGAGAAAGAGAGTGGAGAAATGGGGGGGTGAGAGAGAGAAAGAGGGGGATGATGAGATTGGGGGGCGTGAGAAGAGAGGGGAAAGAGACCACGGGTGAGATGAATGGGGGAGAGAAAGAGGGATTGGGGCGATAGAAGAGAGATGGGGGAGAGGCGAGTGGGAGCAAAGAGGGGGAGAGAGGAGCGAGAGGGAGAGAGAGTGAGGAGAGCGGAGGGAGAGAGGTGAGGAGAGATGAGGGGAGAGAGAGGAGGAGAGAGATGTGGAGAGATAGGAGGAGAAGAGAGAGAGAGTGGGGAGAAAGGAGGGGGAGAGAGAGAGGCGGAGAGTGAGAGGGGGAGAGAGAGAGGGGGGGAGAGAGGGGGAAGAGAGAGGGTTGGGTGAGAAGGGGATAGAGAGGATGGGGAGGAGAGATAGATGGGGAGGAGAGATGGGTGAGAGAGGAGGAGAGGAAGGGGGTGAGTGAGAGAGGTGCATAAAGAGAGGGGGGTGAGAGATAGGGGAGAGAGTGAGGAAGGGGAAGGGAGGAAAGAGGGGGTAAAGAGATAGGGAGGAGAGAGGGGGGCAAGAGGGGGAGGAGCGAAAATGGGGAGTAGAGCCGAAAGAGGGAGTGGAAAGAGAGGAGGGGGGGAGTGAGGGAAGGGAAAGAGAGGAAGTGAGAGGGAGAGAGGGGGGAGAAAGGGGGAACGAGAGAGGGAGATAGAGAGGGGAGAGAGGAGAGGAGTGGTGACAGAGAGAGATTGGATGAGAGAGGGAGAGAGGGGGGAGAGTGGAAGCGGAGAGTGCGAATGGGGGGGGAGATGGGGAAGGAGAGAGGGCGAGGAGAGAGGTGGAAAAAGCGCGGAGAGTGGAGGGGGTGTGAAGTGGAGGGGGAAGAGAGGAGAGAGAGGGGAGAGAGGGGAGAGAGAGAAGAGAGGGGAGAGAGAAGGGGCGTGAGGAGATGGGGGAGAGAGAAGGGGAGAGAGAAATGGGGAATGAGAGAGAGGGGGGGAGAGAGAGAGAAGGGGAGAGGCGAGGGAGAGAAGGAGAGGGGAGAGATTGGGAGAGAGAGAGAAAGGGGGGGAGCGAAGGGGAGAGAGCAGAAACATAGGGGAACGAGGGGATTAGAGAGAGGGGGGGCAAGAGGGGGATAAGATGAGGGGAGAACGAGGGGAGAGAGAGATGGGAGAAAGAGAAACAGGGAGAGAGAGAGGGGAGTGATGGAGGGAGAGGGGGGAGGGGAAGGAGAGAGAGCGACAGAGAGAGAGAAGAGCAGAGGGAGAGAGAGGAGAAGGAGATGAGAGAGAGAGAGAGATGAGAGAGAGAGAGGGAGCGAGAGGGGGAGAGAAGAGGGGAGGAGGAGCGCGCGGGGGTGATCGAGTGGGCAGCGTGAGGGAGGAGAGAGGGGTGGAGAGTGGGGGAGAGAGAGAGGAGCAAGAGGGGGAGGGTGCCGTTGTGTGACAGAGAGAGAGGAAGGGGATGAGAAAGAGGGGAGATAGTAAAGGGAGGGAGAAGAGAGGTGGAGAGAGTGAGAGGGGGAGAGGGAAGAGGAAGGAGGGAGAGAGAAGGAGGGAGAGATAGAGATGAGGGACGGAGACAGAGGAGGGAAGAGAGAGGAGAGAGAGTGAGGGAGAGAGAGGAGGACGAGAGAGAGGCAGAGATGGGGAGAGAGGGGGGGGGATAGAGGAGAGGGGGACAGAAGAGAGAGGGGGAGGAAAGAGGGGGGGAGAGAGAGAGAGGGGGAGATCGGAGAGAGAGAGGGGAGAAGTTGAGAGAAAAGGGGGGGGGAGAGGGAGAGAGGAGAGAAAGGGGCGAGGAGAGAGGGGAGGTTATAGAGAGGGGGAGATGGTGGAGAGAGTAGGAAGGGGAGAGAGAGCTAGGTGTGGGAGAGGGGGCAGGGGTAGAGGGGGTGAGAAGAGAGATGAGAGAAGAGATATGGGAGGCGAAGATGGGAGTGAGAGGGGGGGCGGAGATGGTTGGACAAACAGATGGAGAGAGGGTGGGGAGAGATAAGGCGGGTGAGGGATAGAGAGGAGAGAGAGGGAGTGAGAGAGTGATGGGGAGTGAGATTGAGGGGGAAGATAATTAGAGAGAGAGAGAGAGGAGAGATGGAGAGAGAGACGAGATGAGAGACGAGATGAGAGAGATGAGAGAGGATTGAGGAGGAGAGAGAGAGAGATGGAGAGGAAAAGAGTGAGACAGATGAACGAGAGACAGGGGAGGGAGACGAGAGCTACACAGAGAGCGAGAGAGAGAGATAGAAAGAGAGGGACAGAGAGTGAAAGGGAGATGGAGGAGAGAGAGACGGAGGGGGAGAGAAAAGACAGGGGGGCAATAGAGAGATGGCGCAGAGAGAGAGGATGGGGAGAGGGAGAGGGAATGGCGAGAGAGAGACGAGAGGCGAGACGAGAGGGTGGATAGTGTTGGATGAGAGAGAGGAGCGAGATTGTGGGTGAGAGAGAGCGAGAAGGGTATGAGAGAGAGGGAAGGGCGAGAGAGGAGATGGGATGGCGGGGGAGAGAGAGAGTGAGGGAGAGGATGAGCTAGTGCGGGACGAGACGGGCGGAGAGAGAGTGGGGTAGAGAGTGAGAGAGTCGAGGAGAGAGAGACGGGGAGAGAGAGGAAGATAGAGAGAGGAGAGAGATGGAGAGAGAGAAAGGGGAGGGCAGAGAGGGGGGATAGAGGAGAGGGAGGGGGAGAGGGGGCAGAGGCAGATAGAGTGAGAGGGCAGAGGGAGGAAGAGGAGGGTGGCGAGAGGGGGGAGAGATAGAGAGAAACGACGGGAGGGAGGGATGGGAGAGAGGTGAGAGGGAGGAGAGAGAGAGGGTGTAGAGAAAGGGGGGCGAGAGGGTGAGAGAGGGGAACGGGTGAGAGAGAGAGGGGGAGAGAGAGTGTGTCAGGGAGATGGGAGAGAGGGAGGGGGAGTGAGAGGGGAGAGAGGGGGAGAGAGGGGGGACGAGCGAGAGGGGAGAGAGAGAGGTGACAGAGGGGGAGGAGAGAATGGGGATGAGAGAGAGGAGAGAGAGAGGGGGGCATTTTTTGTGACACATGAGGGAGAGAGAGGGGGAGAGAGGGAGGCGAGTGGTGAGAGAGGGAGGGGGGAAAGATAGAGATGGATGAGAAAGAGGGATAGAGAGTGTAGGGGGGTTTTGAGAGGGGGAGAAATAGAATGTTGGGGGAGAGGGGGAAGAGAGAGAGAGGGGGGAGAGTGGGAGAGAGATTAGGGAGAGAGGGGTAGAGAGAGGGGAAGAGAGGGGAAGAGAGAGTGGAAGAGAGAGAGGTAAGAGAGAGAGAGGGAAGAGATTTAGATACAAGGGCCACATCTAACTCCCTCTTAAATATAGTCAATGAACTGGCCTCAACTACCTTCTGTGGCAGAGAATTCCAGAGACTCACCACTCTGTGTGAAAAATGTTTTCCTCATCTCAGTCCTAAAGGAATTCCCCCTTATACTTGGAATGTGACCCCTTGTTCTGGACCTCCCCAACATCGGGAACAATCTTCTTGCAACTAGCCATATAACCATATAACAATTACAGCACGGAGACAGGCCCTCTCGGCCCTTCCAGTCCGTGCCGATCATTTGTTTTCCCCTAGTCCCATCTACCTGCACTCAGACCATACCCCTCCATTCCCTTCACGTCCATATACCTATCCACTTTACTTTTAAATGTTAAAATCGATCCTGCCTCCACCACCTCTGCTGGAAGCTCATTCCACTCGCCACACCCTCTGAGGAAAGAAGTTCCCCCTCACGTTACCCCTAAACTTCTGTCCCTTAATTCTCATGTCATGCCCTCGTTTTAATCTTCCCTACCCTCAATGGGAAAAGCTTATCCACGTCAACTCTGTCTATCCCTTTCATCATTTTAAAGACCTCAATCAAGTCCCCCCTTAACCTTCTGCGCTCCAAAGAATAAAGACCTAACTTGTTCAACCTTTCAACTAAGGCAGTCCAACCCCTTAAGGATTTCGTAAGTTTCTATAAGATCCCCCCTCAGTCTTCTAAATTCTAGTCAGTACAAGCCAAGTCTATCCAGTCTTTCCTCATATGAAAGTCCTGCTGTCCCAGGAATCAGTCTGGTGAACCTTCTCTGTACCCCCTCTCCCTTTCACTCATCTCTCTCTCCCCTTTAGAGAGAGAGAGGGGGCGAGAGAGAGGGGGAGAGAGAGGGGAGGAGAGACGAGAAAGAGACGAGTGAGAGAGAGAGAAAGAGAGATGAGAGAGAGAGGAGATGAGAGAGAGAGAGAGGAGAGAGAGAGAGAGGGAGGGAGGGAGGGGGAGACGAGGGAGGGAGGGAGACAGAATGAGTGGAGAGAGAGACAGGGAGGCAGGGAGGGGTTGAGGAGGGGGGAAGATGGGAGTGAGGGAGAGATAGAAGGGGGAGGGAGAGGGAGGGTTGTGATATAGATGGGAGTTGAGAGAGAGAGGGGGGAGAGAGGGGAGGAGAGAGGAGAGGGGGGAGAGAGGGGGAGATGGGGAAGAGGGTAGGGGTGGGAGAGATAGGAGGGGGTGGGGAGGAGAGAGGGTTGTGATAGCGAATGGGAGTGAGAGTGAGGGGGAGAGAAAGGGGAGAGAGAGGGGAGCAGATCGTAGGGAGGAGGTGATGAGTGGGATATAGGGAGTGGAGAGAGAGGGGGAGAGAGCGGGGGAGAGGGGGGGAGAGAGGGAGGGAGAGATAGAGAGAAGGGGAAAAGGACAGAGTAGGAGACGATGGTGAGATGAGGGTGAGCAGTGGCGAGTAAGCGAGAGACAGAGAGACAGAGGAGAATGAGAGAGAGAAAAACAGAGAGGGAGAGGGATTGTGAGAGAGAGAAAGAGAGAGTAAGGAGAGAAAGGGAGAGAGAAAGGGGAGATGAGAAACAAGAGAGAGAGAGAACGAGAGACAGGGGGGGAGAGAGGAGTGATTTACACAGAGAGCGAGAGTAGAGAGTTAAGAAAGAGGAGGGTTCAGAGATGGAGAGTGGAAAGGGAGATGTGGGGGTAAAGGGAGTGAGAGAGAGAGCGACGGGGGGAAGAGAAGTGAAGGAGGGCAATCGAGGGGAGAGAGGGGGGGGAGAGGGGAGGGGAAAGAGAGGGGGAGAGAGAGAGAGGAGAGAGGGTGGAGAGTGTTGGAGAGAGATTGGGGAGAGAGAGAGGGGGGGGAGAGAGAGGCGTTGAGAGTGTGGGAGAGGAGGGAAGCGAGAGGGGGAGAGAGAGAGGGGGAGAGACGTGGAGATAAACGGGCTCGATGGTCAAGGGAGATGGGATAGACGGGGAGAGAGGGAGACAGAGAGAGGAGAGAGGTAGAGTGAGAGAAAGGGGGGGGAGGGATGAGGGGGGAGGGGAGAGGGGAAGCGAGAGAGGGCAGAGATGGGGAAAGCGAGGTGGGAGTGAGGGGGACGATCGGATAGCGAAGAGACGGGGAGAGAGGGACGGGAGAGAGTGAGAGGGAGAGAGAGGGGGTGAGAGGAATCAGAGGGGATAGAGAAAAGGGTGGGCGAGAGGGAGAGAGGGGGAGAGGGGGAGAGGAGAGAGAGGGGGAGAGCGGGGAGAGGAGGAGGGAGCGAGAGGAGCGAGAGGAGAGAGGAGAGAGGGGAGAGAGAAGAGGGGAGGAGGCGAGATGAAAAGAAAGAGAGATAGGGGAGAAGAGAGGGGGTGGGGAGAAGGGGAAGAGAGAGGGAGAGAGAGAGGGTCGAGTGAGAGATGGGGATGAAGGGTAGAGAGAGGGGACGAGAGAGAGGGATAGTGAATGTGAAAGGAAGAGAGAAAGAGGGGAAGAGGAGAGGGGGGAGGAGAGGGGGGGGAGAGAGGGGGGGGAGAGAAGGGGAGAGAAGGGCGATAGTTCAAGGCAGAGGAGGAGACGGGGAAGAGAGGGGAGATAGAGAGTGGAGAGAGGTAGGGGTGAGAGAAGGGGGACGGGAGAGAGGAGGCGAGGGAGATGTGGAGATAGAGAGGGGCAGGAGAGGGGGGAGAGGAGTGGTGAGAGTGGGGAGAGGAAGGTAGGGGGAGAGAGAGGGGGAGAGAGAGAGGGGGTGACACGGGAGAGAGAGAGGGAGAGAGGAGGGGCGAGAGAGAGATGGGGAGTGAGGGGGAAGAGACAGGTGGGAGAGAGAGGGTGGGGCAGAGATAGAGGGTGGTGAACGGGTGAGAGAAGAGAGAGGGGGAGAGAGAGAGGCGAGAGAGAGATGGGAGAGAGATTGTGTGGAGAGAGTTAGAGAGAGAGAGGGAGGGTAGAAACATAGAAACATATAAAATAGGTGCAGGAGTAAGCCATTCGGCCCTTCGAGCCTGCACCGCCATTCAATATGATCATGGCTGATCATCCAACTCAGTATCCTGCACCTGCCTTCTCTCCATATCCCCTGATCCCTTCAGCCACAAGGGCCACATCCAACTCCCTCTTAAATATGGCTAACGAACTGGCCTCAACTACCTTCTGTGGCAGGGGATTCCAGAGACTCACCACTCCCTGTGTGAAAAATGTTTTCTTCATCTTGGTCCTAAAGGAATTCCCCCTTTTTTTTAAACTGTGACCCCTTGTTCTGGACCTCCCCAACATCGGGAACAACCTTCCTGCATCTAGCCTGTACAACCCCATAAGGATTTCGTAAGTTTCTATAAGATCCCCCCTCTGTCTTCTAAATTTTAGCGAGTACAAGCTAAGTCAATCCAGTCTTTCCTCATATGAAAGTCGTGCCATCCCAGGAATCAGTCTGGTGAACCTTCTCTGTACCCCCTCTCCATCTCACTCCTCTCTCCTCCCTCTCTCTCCTCTAGAGAGGACTGGGTGAAGAGGGAAGAGAGAGGGGGAGGGAGGAGTGAATGGAGAGGAAGGAGGTGGGAGAAAGAGAGAGGGTTAGAGAAGCGATGGGATTGTGAGGGAGCTGAGGTGGAGGA
>JAVHYY010000682.1:0-32047 GCA_035221665.1 Okamejei kenojei
AGAGGAGAAAACACGATTGTGGAAATGGAAATGTGCCATGGTGGATCCCGTTGGACTCCGAAAATGTTGAGTTTAGTACGGCTTGTGGGTGGAAGGTGAGGACATGGGACTCTTGTCCTTGTTATGATTAGGGGATGGGAGTAAGAGCACGCTGCGGATATGGAGGAGACCCCTGATAGAGTTCTGAGAAAACTCAGCGGGTCGTAGCATCTCGAGGAGAAGTAGGGCGATATTTTTGGGTAAAACCTTTCTTCTATTCCATTCCCAATATCTCTTGTTTCTCCAGAGATGCTGCCTGACCCACAGAGTTACTCCAGCAATGTGATCGTTGTATAAACCTGCACCTGCACCTATTGAGAGGGGATCATATAGACACGTACAACATTCCTTAAGTTTGACAGCTAGATTGTTCCCGATGGCAGTAGACTTGTTCCGCGATGTTGGGGAAGTCCAAAACAAGGGTCCAACAGTTTATAAGGATAAGGGGAAGTCTTTTAGGACAGAGATGAAACATTTTATTTTCACACAGAGAGTGGTGAATCTGTGGAAATTCCTGCCACAAAAGTATTGAGGCCAGTACAGTGCTATATTAGAGAGTGAGATGTGGCCCTTTGGCTAAAGAATCAGGGTAGGAGGAAGCAGTACGGATCTGAGTTGGATGAATCAACCGTGACATATTGAATGCGGTGCAGAGCTCGAAGGCCGAATGGCCTACACCTGCACCTATTATCTATTTTACTATGAGGGGGAACCTTATAGAAACATATAAAATATAAAAGGTACTGGACAACAAGATGCAGGAAAAATGTTCCGAATGTCGCGATCCAAACCAGGGCCACATCAGTCCATAGAATAAAGGGGAGTCCATTTTCAGACTGAGGTGAGAAAAAAAACTTTTCCACCCAAAAGTTGTGGAATCTGTGCAATTTGGGACTGATATGAGGAGAAACCTTTCCACCCAGAAGAGTTGTGAATCTGTGGCAATTTGGGACTGAGATAGGAGAAACTTTTCCACACCCAGAGAGATTTGAGTCTTGCCATTTGGGACTGAGGGAGAAACTTTTCCCCCCAGAGAGTTGTGAATGTCTGGAATTCCCTTTCACAGAGGGCAGTGTAGGCCAAATCACTATGTATTAAAGCAGGGAGGTTAGATAGAGCACTAGGGGCGATTGGAGTCAAGGATATGGGAAATGCAGGCACGGGGTGTAGAGTATTTGGGATGATCAGCCATATCACATCTGAATGGCGGTGCTGGCTCGAAGGGCCGATGGCTACTCCATCCTGCACCTATTTCTATGTTTCTATGTTTCTTGTGAATTATTCATGTGTCTATTTATTTATTAAAAAGGAGGCCGCCTGTGAACGTTTGTGAGGCTTTTTGCCTGACTAACCTGAGAGAACAGCTGTCATCTCAAGGTTGTGTTGGTTGAAACGTTTGTCAAACTGTCGCCCGCATTAGATAACGGAGCCCGCTGTCCGCACAACTGTCACGAGTGACTAATGAATCTTTGGCGTCAAGGCTAAACACATCCCACACATCTATTTATCATCGTCCCCAACCGTCTAGCTTGGACATTTCCAGGATGGTGAGTTGTAGGGGCTAGCCATAACGTACTCGTGTAAATAAACAGAAAGAAGCCTGCTTAAACTGAAGATAAAGACACAAAGTGCAGATAATCTCAGCGGGTCAGCCATGCATCTGTGGAGAATGTGATCGTGACTTTTACACACAGAGTGCTGGAGTAACTCATAAGCGGGTCAGGCAGCATCTGTGGAGAACATGGATAGCGAAACGATTTCACAGAAGTGCTGGAATAACAGCGGGTCAATAGAACAATAGACAATAGGTGCAGGAGGCAGAGGCCAATTCGCCCTTCCGAGCCAGCACCGCCATTCAATGTGATCACGGCTGATCATACCCCAATCAGTAACCACCCCGTTCCTGCCTTCTCCCCAATACCCCTGACTCCGCTATCCTTTAAGAGCTCAATCTCTAGTGACCACATACCTCTCTAATTGAAAGCATCCAAAGAACCGGCATCGGCGACCATGCGTATTCGCTGAGCATAATATTCACAGACTCACCACTCTCTGTGATAAAACTGTTTTCCATCATCCCGTTCTAAATGACCTAATCCCTTAATCTTAAACTATGTTGGCCCTGGTTCTGGACTCCCCAAACATCGGGAACATGTTTCCCTGCCTCTAGCGTGTCCAAACCCTTTACAATCTTATATGTTTCATTGAATCCCCTTCTCATCCTTCTAAACTCCTGAGTGTACAAGCCCACCGCTCCATTCTTCACATATGACGTACCCGCCATCCCGGAAGAAACTGGTGAACTACGCTGGGCACCTCAATAGCAAGAATGTCCTTCCTCAAATTAGGGACCAAAAGTGCACACAATACTCCAGGTTGTGGTCTCACCAGGGCCCGTACAACGCAATAGAACCTCTCCTACTCCTAACTGAAATCCTCTTGGTAGAATCGTTACAAAACTTACCTTTAGTAGCGCTGCATTCGCGCCGCTCTCCGTGGTGCGTAACTTTGGCGCCTTTCAGAGGGAGCGGGTTTAAAATGCCGTATTCTTTTCTCCAGACTGGTGGGCGAATCGATTCATCTCAGGGAATTTCGTCGCTAAAGAGAAATCGCTCTGACATTGAAATATGACGGTATTTTTAAACTACAACTGGATCAGTTATTAGCTAGAGTAATTTAAAAAATCATCTTCTAAACCGTGAATGCTGACAACCGGACGATTTTTACGTAGGGGATAAAACAAGGTACAACACACCCCGTTTTTATTTTTAACATAAAAACGTGGTTTCTTATGAAGCATTTAATCACATTTTCATGTTGCGAAATGGGGACAAAAAAAATATACGAACCGGCACGTTTTTTTCTTTCCGCTGACTGGGGTTAAATCACTGCCAAACCGCAATGTTTCAATCCATCGCGTTCCACAAACCCTATCGGCAAGTTGTTTTTAAATGGCCATTACTTTAACAAGAATTAAACACAAAAATTCCCTTCCATTTTGGCCTATAAATACAAGACAATGAGATTTAAAAATCATGTTATATGTGAATTATTATGTGAATGTTTATTTGGACACTAGGCAATTAAAAAAAAAAATGTTAACCTTTTTAAGAAATGGATATACGATATGGATCCATAATTGAATTTTTGTAATTAGGCTACATAGGGTAACTAACTAATTATATGCTTTAATTTCAGGTCATCCAAGTAAGATTGTTTTCATATAGTTTTTCAGAATGCTTCAATCTATAATAACTGAAAATTTATTTATTTGAGTTCTCTTAATTTTAAGAAAAGGTATGGGCTTTTGACTGTCCTCGATCACAGCTTTTGAGTTAAGTCAATGCAAAAGCAATAGGGAACAAGATGCTAATTTTCGAGTATGAAAATGGCCATACCCTTTTTTAATACTAAAGATATGAAAGTGAATTAGGTGTCAAATTAAACTTCTTTTTATGCTTTAATCTGATGGGATAAATTGCAGACTTGATTTTTAAAATCTCAAAATGTTATAACATTGCTACTCATGTTATGATCTGGACTGATGCATGGATTATCATCTCTGCACAGAGATCTATAAACTTTAGGTAGACCAAAAGTGTTTGTCGTCTTCGTTCAAAATGGCTTACTCCTTATTCTTAAACTGTGTGTGTGGCCCCTGGTTCTGGGCTCCCCCAACATCGGGAACATGTTTCCTGCCTCTAGCGTGTCCAAACCCTTAATAATCTTATATGTTTCAATGAGATCCCCTCTCATCCTTCTAAACTCCAGAGTGTACAAGCCCACCGCTCCATTCTCTCAAGCATATGACAGTCCCCTCTCTCGGGAACCTACACTGGGCTCCCTCAATAGCAAAGAATGTCCTTCCTCAAATGGGGTGGAATCAGGTGTGTACATCAGGTGTGTGCATCAGGTGTGTGCATCAGGTGTGTGCATCAGGTGTGGGATCAGAGGTATGCATCAGTGTGGCTCAGGTTGTGTGCATCAGGTGTGTGTGTGCATCAGGTTTCTGTGTTATTGGTTGAATGTTGGTTGTGTGGCATCAGCGTGTGGCATCAGGTGTGCATCAGGTGTGTTGCATTGTGCAATAAGGTGTTGATTAAGTGTGTACAAAGGGTGTGTGCATCAGGTGTGTGAATCAGGTGTGTACATCAGCTGTGTACACTGGTGTGGCAACAGGTGTGTCATCAGGTGAGACTCTGATCCAGGTGTCCGGCACAAACAGCTAGTGGCAATCAGTGGGTCGTGGGTCATCCAGCCACCTGCTCCTCACCCATCTGTTCTGCCACAGAATAGTTCCCGTGGTGGCCGCGGTGGCCGGAGCTGGACCCGGTAGTCCAGGTACAGGGGAAGCCCCGCCGTGCCTGGAGCCGTCTCATCACGTCCCTCACTAACTCACCTGGACCAAGGACGGCACAGGTTCAAGGTGAGGGGGGTTGAGGGGAGGGGAGGAGAGGGGAGGAGAGGAGAGAGGGGAGTAGAGGGTGGAGGGAGGTGGGAGAGCAGAGGGGAGGGGAGGAGTGGTGGAGGGAAGGAGAGGGGTTGAGGGGGGAGAGGGGAGGGGAGGAGGGGGAGGGAGGGGAGGGGGGAGGAGCAGTGGGGAGGGGATGGCTAGTACAGGACAAGCTGGGCCGAATGGCCTTGCGAACGGAGGGGGTGGAAGAGGTGCAGGAGGGGGACAGACTCACTCCTGGTGTAGGTTAGTGTGAGATATGCAATGTGCTCACAATCACTACTCAGAGACTAAAATCGTGGGAAGCAAGAGATTCTTTATTTGCGAGTCTGCAGAGTCGCGGTGCCTCTCCAAGTTGAGACACACCGAAGTTCAGAAAGGGTAAACCCCTTTATACACACAATTCTACATTCAAGCTCCCCTCGGACCCTTCACAATCAGGCACTGAGGTGGACAACCTGTAGGTACGTCCCCCCAGTACCTCCCACATCATACATCACATGTGCAGACATTTGCATGGTAATGAGCTGTTTATGGACCAGGGGTGTGTTGTAATATTCATTTATTGAGCTAAGCAGGTTTGCAGGCAAGCTTCCAATTTGATTACCTTAAGTCAAATTCATCCTGATGCTTCACTTCAAACCTGCATACTTGTATTATGATCCCTTTAACAAGAAACATCCACAAGCAAAACCTTTTTGTCCCCTTCATTCAAGGCTCTGACTGCAAACATTCTCAGACTTGTGTGTCCTTTCTTCCTTCATTATTTTTCTTAATGGTATCACAATTTTTACAACATACTTCCCAATCTAGTCTGAACTATATCCTGCCATTTACCCAATATCATCATCATCTGTTCTACTGTAATCTAAGGTTTGGGAACTTCAATTATCGCTTCAATTTGATCCTGCGCTACAGCTTTTACTTCTTAGATATTACTCGTCCAAAATATTCTACCTGCTGCTGACAAAACAACAACTTCTTTCCCTGATACATTATGACCTCCTGTGCCATCTTTTCCAAGATAATTACCAATGTTTTCTCTCTCTCACATTGCTTCTCACTTGTGAGAACAAACCAACAAAATCATCCACATACTATATCATGAACACCTTCCAAATCTGCCTACAACACTGATTAAAATCATGGGGCTAGTATTTAAAACCTGCTGTATCCTAGCCTAGGTGTAAGTTAATACTTCTTAATGTTCTTACCATAGCTATGTTCACCATTATCTTATATTATTATTATTTCCTGATTACCGTACCTGTTCACATCCCCAACACACCTTATCCATTACCTAGCCTTTAGCCTTGACCTCTTCCTTGAGATCCTCCCTCCCTTTCCGGACCCCAGTCCTGTCTGGGCTTATAATCCAGATTTATTTCACTCCTGATAGGGCATTTGAGGAAACACTCTCCAAATACATTTATTATTGGCATGGAATCTCTGGCTCCATGTTGGCTCTGTCACAGGACTCACTGTGTGTCGGAGCATCACTTATTTCAGACTTTTCAACATGTCTGTTGTTACTGACAACATTGTCTTTCCTTTTTCACGCTCTTTCTTTTTGAGCTCTTCAAGCTACATTGCATCAGTTTTCTATCCACCTCTTCCTGCTGGTCTGCAAGTCTTTTTCCTATCTTTGCGATATTTCTCAACCTCATTGACCAAATGATCACTGAATCAGGGGTGGGAAATAGATTAACAATCCCACCACCTCCCAAATCTAGACTTGACTTTAGAGGGAAATGACTCCACCACAGCTGGTTCAAGAAATATAGTGTTCATTAACTGGTTGCCTTCTATTTCTTGTTCAGTTTCCAGTCTCCACCTTTTCAGCTTGTTCTCCAGATAGGCTGCTGGATGTTTGTCTGAGGGGCCTGCCATACCCTCTGCCTGACTGTGTCAACACAGCATGCCATTGTTTATTGCATTGTTCACTAGCATTTTCATACCAGCCATCTTCAGGATTCTGTCAGTTTAGTGGTTCCTATCCACTTTCACCAACAGCGTGCCTTCAAATCTCCCTAGCCAATAATCGTCCTCCAAAGCCATATTCCATTTTCCTGCCCCATCAGGAATATTGGGTAAGTATTTCTTTAGCCCTCTCAGTTTATGGGTGCCCCAAAGGATAATCTGTATCTGGCCTGCTCTATAGCTTTTTAAAGCAGGCCCACAGGAGCCGTTGGAAGAGGAGGAGGGGGAGGAGCGACACCCGACCGTAAGGTAAAATCTAGCGCGGGGCTTTGTTTTCCAGAGGGCCACAGGAGCCGTTGGAAGAGGAGGGAGGGGTAGGTGCGACACCCGACTGGTAAGGTTTAAATCTCTAGCGCGTTGGGGCTTGTTTTTACCCCAAATCATAACGTTCCATTTGGAGAAGTGGGTTTTTTTTTTTTGGTTTTTTTTGAGGAAGCCGCTGATTGGCTGGAAGAGGACCCGAGGAAGCAGCTGATTGGGTGTTGTGCAACCCCGGTTTTACTATTTTACATTTCTGCCTTCTGGGAGTGAGGGATTCTGGGAGTTAAGGATTCAGTATTTAGTAGTAAAAGTTTAAAGGATAAGTTTTTGTGTTTTTTAATATTGTTAATACAGTGTAATTTGAGAGTAAGGTATGGCAGTAGAGATAGCCGTGGTTGTTCAGCTGCAGACAATGCATGTGGGAGATCAGGGAGATGGTCGGTCGTTCCCGGTGTCCCTGGTGGACTACGTTTGCAGGAAAGTATGTCCAGCTGCAGCTCCTGGCAGACCGCATTGAACGATTGGAACTGCGGCTGGATTCATACTGGAGCATCCACGATGCGGAGGAAAGAAGTCGTGGATAGCAGTACAGTGAGTTGGGTCACACCCGCAGGCAAACGGTAAGAGGACAAGAAAGGAACGGGTGGCCAATAGCCAGCAAAGCAGTAGGCAGGAAGGTAGTGCAGGAGTCCCCTGCGGTCATCTCCCTCCTAAACAGGTATACCATTTTGGATACTGTTGAGGAGATGCTCATCAGGGGAATGCAGAAGCAGCAAGCAGGTTTCATGGCAAAACATGGGTGGCTCTGCAGCACATATGGAGGGGGGAAAAAAGAGGGGGTTAAGGGCAATAGTAATAGGGGATTCAATTGTCAGGGGAATAGATAGGGTTCTGTTTCTGGCGCAAACGAATCAGGATGGTATGCCTCCTCTTTGCCGTGCAAAGGGTCAGGGATGTCACTGAACGGCTGCAGAACATTCGGAGGGGGAGGGTGAACAGCCAGTTGTCGTGGTGCATGTTTGGCACCAACGATATAGGTAAAAAAAAGGGATGAGGTCCTACAAGGTGAATTTAGGGAGCTAGGAGATAAATTTAAAAGTAGGACCTCAAAGAGGTAGTAATCTCCGTATTACTACCAGTACCAGGGCCTGTCAGAGTGAAATAGTGAGGATATGCAAATGAATAGTGGCTTGAAAAGTGGTGCAAGGGGAGGGATTCAAATTTTTAGGGCACTGGGATAGGCCAGTTCTGGGGGCGGTGGGACCGGTCAAACAGGACGGTTTGCACCTGGAATGGAATGGAACAATGTTCTTGGGGGTGTTGCTAGTGCCTGTCAGGGAGGATAAAATAATGTGGCAGGGGGATGGGTACAAGAGCAGAGAGGCAGGAGGGTGTAAAGATGAGGGTTAGAAGCATTAGGTAGCAAGGTTGAAAGGTAAAAGTGGCAGGCAGGACCAAAACCAGGGCAAAAATCAAAAAGGGTCCACTTTTTCAGCAAAATTGTATAAGGGGGTAATGCGTTGTAAAGACAAGCGTGAAGGCCTTTGTGTCTCAATGCAAGGCGTATTCGTAATTACGGTGGGGAAGAGTTGAACGTGCAGATAGATATTACATGATTATGATATAGTTGGGATCACGGAGCATGCTCCAGGGTGACGTAGGGGGGGGGGGGCTGGGGAGCTGAACATCCAGGATATTCACTATTCAGGAGGGATAGAGAGAAAGAGAAAAGGAGGGTGGGGTAGCGTTGCCTGGTTTAGAGAGGAGAATTAAGCAATGGAGGAAAGGAAGGACATTAGCTTGAGGATGTGGAATCGGTATGGGTTAGAAAGCTACAAAACACTAAGGGGCCAGTAAACGCTGGTGGGTGTTGTGTACAGGCCACCCTAACAGTAGAGAGAAGTTGGGGATGGTATCAAACAGGGAAATTAGAAATGAGTGCGACAAAGGCAAAACAGTTATAATGGGTGACTTCAATTATATATAGATTGGGTTATCAAATTGGCAGGGGTGCTGAGAAAGAGGATTTTTTTTGGAATGTATGCGGGTTAGTTATCTAAATCAAACATGTAGAGGTGGAACAACGAGAGAGCAGGCTATTTTGACTGGGATTTGAGAATGGGAGGGGTAATTAGCCGTCTTGTTATACGTTGCCCCCTTGGCAAGAGTGACCATAATATTGTTGAGTTCTTCTTTAGGAATGGTGGAGTGACATTATAATTCAGAAACAATGGTTCTGAACTTAAAGAAGGAAAACTATTGAGGGTATGAGACGAGAATGGCCAAGATTGATGGCATTAAATTCTAAAAGGGTTGACCGGTCGGATATACAATGGGAAGACACTTTAAAGGACTGCATGGATGAACTATAAAAAATTGTTATCCCAGTTTGGCAAAAGAATAAATCGGGGAAGGGTTAGAGCATCCGTTGGATAACAAGGGAAATCATGGGATAGTTATCAAAGCAAAGGATGGATGCGTACAAAGTAGCCAGCAAAAAGCAGATACAGGTATGGAGAAATTCAGAGACCAGCAGAGTGGAGGGACAAAGGGTTAATTAGGAACGGAAAAATAGATATGAAAGAAAACTGGCATGGAACATAAAAAACTGACTGCAACGTTTTTATAGATATGTGGGGAAGGAGAAAAGAGGTTAGTTAAAAACAAATGTTAAGGTCCCTTGCAGTCAGAAACAGGTGAGTTGATCATGGGAACAAAGGATATGGCGGACCAATTGAATAACTACTTTGGTTCCGTCTATCATAAGGAAAAGACATAAATAATCTGCCGGGAAATAGCAGGGGAACTGTGGTCAAAGGGAGAATTGAGTGAAATCCAAGGTCAGTCGGGAAGTGGTATGTTGGGTAAATTGAATAGATTAAAGGCCGATAAATCCCCAGGGCCAGATAGGCGGCATCCCAGAGTACTTATAGGAAGTGTTCTAGCATCAGGAAATAGTGGATGCATTAGTGATAATCTTTCAAAACTCTTTAGATTCTGGAGTAGTTCCTGAGGATTGGCGGGGTAGCAAATGTAACCCCTCTTTTTAAGAAGGGAGGGAGAGAGAAAAAGGAAAACGGGGAATTACAGACCAGTTAGGTCTAACATCGGTAGTGGGGAAACTGCTAGAGTCAGTTATTAAACGATGGGATAGCAGCACATTTGGAAAGTGGTGAAATCATTGGACAAAGTCAGCATGGATTACAAAGGTAAATCAGTCTGACGAATTCTTGTGGAATTTTTCGAGGATGTAACTAGTAGCGTGGATAAGGGAGAAACCAGTGGGATGTGGTATATCTGGACATTCCAGAAGGCTTTCGACAATGGTCCCACATAAGAGATCTAGTGTATACAAACTTAAAGCATACGGTATTAGGGGTTCAGTATTGATGTGGATTGAGAACTGGCTGGCAAACAGGAAGCAAAGAGTAGGAGAAACAGGTCCTTTTCACAATGGCAGGCAGTTAGTAACTAGTGGGGATACCGCAGGCTCAGTGCTGGGACCCCAGCTGTTTACAATATATATTAATGATTGGTGAGGGAATTGAAGGTCAATATCTCCAAGTTGCGGATGACACTAAGCTGGGGGGCAGTGTTCGCTGTGAGGAGGATGTAGGAGACTGCAAGAGTGACTGGATAGGCTGGGTGAGTGGGCAAATGTTTGACAGATGCAGTATAATGTGGATAAATGTGAGGTTATCCACTTTGGTGGCAAAAAACAGGAAAGCAGACTATTATTAAATGGTGGCGATTAGGAAAAGGGGTGATGCAGCGAGACCTGGTGTCATGGTTACACCCAGTCATTGAAAGTAGGCATGCAGGTGCAGCAGGCAGTGAAAAAAAAAAAATGGTATGTTAGCTTTCATAGCAAAAGGATTTGAGTACAGGAGCAGGGAGGTTCTACTTCAGTTGTACAGGGTCTTGGTGAGACCACACTGGAGTATTGCGTACAGTTTTGGTCTCCAAATCTGAGGAAGGACATTATTGCCATAGAGGGAGTGCAGAGAAGGTTCACCAGACTGATTCCTGGGATGTCAGGACTGTCTTATGATGAAAGACTGGATAGACTCGGTTTATTTACTCTCTGGAATTTAGGAGATTGAGAGGGGATCTTATAGAAACTTTCAAAATTCTTAAGGGGTTGGACAGGCTAGATGCAGGAAGAAATTGTTCCCGATGTTGGGGAAGTCCAGGACAAGGGGTCACAGCTTAAGGATAAGGGGGAAATCCTTTAAGACCGAGATCAGAAAGACTTTTTTCACACAGAGAGTGGTGAGTCTCTGGAACTCTCTGCCACAAGAGGGTAGTTGAGGCCAGTTCATTGGCTATATTTAAGAGTGAGTTTGGATGTGGCCCTTGTGGCTAAGGGGATTCAGAGGGTATGGAGAGAAGGCAGGTACGGGTTTACTGAGTTGGATGATCAGCCATGATCATATTGAATGGCGGTGCAGGCTCGAAGGGCTGAATGGCCTACTCCTGCACCTAATTTCTATGTTTCTATGTCTATGTTTCATCATTTATCCCTCTGCTTCCCACTTTAATCCTTTCTGATCTGCCTTCTTTCTCATTCAAAACTCAATTTCTTACTTCTCAGATAGTTTATCCTCATTTGCAAATTTATTCATCTTCCTTTTAAAATCTTCCACTGACTTCTCGATTCTCATATTTACCAACACCCTTTACCTCGGGGGCAGACACAACCTCATCACACCCAAAACTACCACATTCCCCCCTACCCTGAGATTCTGACTTGTTTTTCACCTAATCCAATTTATTCTGGTACCTTAGTTCCACTTGATCTCTCCGCTCCCGAATTACCATAAATGCATATCCTCTCCCTGGGGTACTAATTTTCAAAGGTTTACCAGAGGTTCCCGTGTGTTATCCCATACACCCCAGGGAGCGGGTACCCCCGACTTCCCTTTTCTTCCTCCATGAGTGTGTACGACTGCACCTCCCGTCGTAGCCTGGGACATTCCCTCTTGAAATGACCCTCCTCGTTACAATAGTAACACCGGGATGGCCCCGTGTACCACCCTCCTGATCTTGTTCCTTGTTTTCCCGGGGACCCCAACTTCGGTCCTCCATTCACCTCTTCCTCGTCCTCTGTCTCTGCCTCTTCCCCTTCCTCGGTCTCCATGCATGAGCGCCCGGCCTTCTATCACCTTCATCTCCCCTCTTCTTTACCCCTTGCTGTATTGCCTGGCAACATCATTTTTGCCTTTCCCTTCTGTTTTCCCACCTTTCCAACTTATCCTGTGGCATATAATTCATAATTAACACTTCCAACTTATCACACATTTATCTAGACAGTATCTTTCCTTGGGCCACTTCCTCACCAATTTCCTTTCTTTCCATCCTCATTTCTCAGAGTGCTTTCTTTAGATACAGGGAACATTTTACTTAGCAATTCAACTGCAGTTATCTTACTTATTGTATTATCTTTCTTTGTGCACTATATCAATAGTTTGCATCTTAAAAACAGGTAAAATACAACTATTAAAGCAAACCATACAACCTTCACCTTTTCTGTCGAACAGGGGCGATCAAAGGTGAATACCCTCTTTAAACTCATGTTTAACTCATTGTCTGCCAACTCCTTTTTTTTTCTCCACTGGGCCCCATTAATTTATTACCCTTCTCCAAACAGAATGTTTATCTAAACAAACCATAAAAAGCTGCTTGTTGTTCAGCAATTAACTTATTTCTAATTTTGTTCAAACCATTCTCCCTACAATTCCCAAAATTCCAATTCCTAATTTAAATACATACGACTAACAATTTTCCAAATTAACTTTACTGAAAAGAAATCTATAGAAGCCAAGCAACCTACATTTTCCAACTTCCCCTTTTAAAGTTGCGATGACACAAAGCGTTGTCCTTTACCTTACAGCTGTTCGTAACCTCCCCCATTGCTTACAATTTCTTAAAGGAACACACACACCTACCCTTACAGCATGTGGCCTACAGCAAACAAACCTATCACATATACAAACTTCCTCATTCATACAAAACCGGTTTTTTTCACACACAAATACATTAGTTCCATTCTTACTTCAATGAGATTGTGTGAAACACCCCCCCCCCCCCCCACCCACTCAATATTTTCTTTCATAGAAAACATAGAACCATAGAAATTAGGTGCAGGAGCAGGCCATTCGGCCCTTCGAGCCTGCACCGCCATTCAATATGATCATGGCTGATCATCCAACTCAGTATCCTGTACCTGCCTTCTCTCCATTTCCCCACCCTGATCCCTTCAGCCACAAGGGCCACATCCAACTCCCTCTTAAATATGGCCAACGAACTGGCCTCAACTAACTTCTGTGACAGAGATTCCACAGATTCACAACTCTCTGTGTGAAAACGATTTTCTCATCTCGGTCCTAAAAGACTTCCCCTTATCCTTACACTGTGACCCCTTGTCCTGGACTTCCCCAACAACGGGAACAATCTTCCTGCATCTAGCCTGTCCAACCCCTTAAGAATTTTGTAAGTCTCTATGAGATCACCCCTCAATCTTCTAAATTCCAGCGAGTGCAAGCCGAGTCTATCCAGTCTTTCTTCATATGGAGGTTCGTGCCATCACAGGAATCAGTCTGGTAAAACCTTCTCTGTACTCCCTCTATGGCAAGAATGTCTTTCCTCAGATTAGGAGACCAAAACTGTACGCAATACTCCAGGTGTGGCCTCCCAAGGGTACCCTGTACAACTGCAGTAGATCCCTGCTCTTGTACTCAAATCCTTTGATTAGTCAAAATAACAGAACTTAATCGTAGTCTCCTTATCTTTACCCCCGGGGCTTCCTTCTCCCCAAGATTGCCTACGTTCGCCCCAATGGACTATCAGGCAGAATGTGCGGCTCTTCACCAGTGTGAGCCTTGTCCTGTTTCCCCCCGGACTCTTTACTTTTCCCGTTCCGGTTATATTTATTCTTATCGGACTATTCCCGTCCGACAGACCCCCGGTCGCCCAGGCAATACTTAATAGTCAGTTTTCTTACCTGGGTCTTGTGCACAAGATCGTTCGGACGCGAGACCCTTGTTTATTTACCTTACATCCCCGTCTTGCTTCCCTGAGTCCATTGCCCGAATTTCACCTCGCTCAAACCGCTGATGGCAAGCAAGGAGATCAGAGACTGCTGTTGAAATCAGCAGGGTGCACCTTCATGGCCTTCCTTCTTTGCCTCCACGAGTCGCCCGGAGTGGCGATCGTGGACGAGCCCCCACCAGTTTGTGAGAGATGCAATGTGCTCACAAAGCTCACTACTCAAAGACTAAATCGTGGGAAGCAAGAGATTCTTTATTTTCGAGTCTGCAGAGTCGGGTGCCTCTCCAAAAGTTGAGTACACACCGGTCAGAAGGGTAAACCCCCTTTATACACACAATTCTACATCCAACCTCCCTCTTTGGACGCGCTCAATCAGAACACTGAGGTGGACAACTGTAGGTACGTCCCCCCAGTACCTCCCACATATACATCGCATGTCCATGGTAATGGAGCAGTTTATTGACCAGGGGTGTGTTGTAATAATTTGTTTATTTTATTACGCATGCTCAGTTTTTCATGGACCTACCCTAGTTTTATCACCTCCAAGTGAACTCTCTCAGTTCTCCTATATCAGCTCTTAAAGCTAAGCTACAGTGACAAGGGTCCCATCTATCACTCCATTCTACTGATAGGGATCTATCTACATCACTCCCTTGTACCGCTATTACAATGCCTATCACTTCTTACTCAAGGATGGGTCTGGTAACTTTTATACACCGCTGTGTCAGAACCCCCCTCCCTGGCCCATATCGGTTAGAATCCTCTTTTTAAAGCCCCTTACAATAGTGGGGTTTAATCACTTTATCCCTCACACCTGGAACGGCCGCTTCCTTACCGGAGTCTGCGGCTTCCGAAGCCAACAAGGCGCTGATGGATGGACTCCCCTCCACTGGCTCACGATTGTTGAATTCAGAGCCGCACGCCCGCAGACTGCCCGCTCACAGACCCGCGGCTCCGCTCCGATGTATTTTTTGACGGCGGTTTCAGCTCACCGGAGCTCCAGCGCGGCGACCCAGGCAAGGCATCGCCCGCTCCGCCCCGCGATGGCGCTCCAGCGCTGCGCCGCTGCCGAAGCCGACATTCTAGGCGTTCTCCTCAAGAAACGCCGCTCCAGGCCTGCTAGTAGGCCGCGAGGACGGGTCGAAGTTCCAGCCCAGAGAAAAGCTGCCTCTCCGACCAGGTAGGGACCAGGAAAAGGAGTTTCCCCCCTTCCCCACCCCCCCACCCCCACATAAAAAAGAATACACTCCAAATAAAATACTTTAACTCATTAAAATTTAAAAAAGAGTGAAACACAGACAGCTGCAGGCTGGGCAGCCACACCATACAGGACGGCGCCCCCTATCATTTTCACTTGACAGCTTCCCCTTTGTGTTGATACTATCAATTGTCTGTCGCGCATCATAGATGCAACAATCCAGAAGGCGCACTATAACCCGGTTATATCCCGATGTGACTGATAAATCTCGGCATGTCTCCAGTGACTCTTCCAAACATCTGTAGATGCACAAAGGACAGTTTAATGTAGGATACCATCCAGCTTGTTTTGAGAAAGGCTCTATCTGGGAATTGGGGAGATTTGTAGATGTAGCCCTGTCCGTCAGACAGACCAGACTTAGAAACATAGAAAATAGGTGCAGGAGTAGTCCATTCGGCCCCTCGAGCCTGCACCGCTATTCAATGTGCTCATGGCTGATCAAAGTGGATAACCTCACATTTATCCACATTATACTGCATCTGCCATCCATTTGCCCACTCACCCAGCCTATCCAAGTCACCTTGCAGCCTCCTAGCATCCTCCCCCCACCCAACACTGCCGCCCAGCTTCGTATCATACGCAAACTTGGAGATGTTGCATTCAATTCCCTCGTCCAAATCATTAATATATATTGTAATTAGCTGGGGTCCCAGCACTGAGCCTGGCGGTACCCCACTAGTCACTGCCTGCCATTCTGAAAATGACCCGTTTACTCCTACTCTTTGCTTCCTGTCTGCCAGCCAGTTCTCTATGCACATCAATACTGAACCCCCAATACCGTGTGCTTTATGTTTGTATTCTAATCTCTTATGTTGGGACATTGTCAAAAGCCTTCTGAAAGTCCAGATATAACACATCCACTGGTTCTCCCTTATCCACTCTACTAGTTACATCCTCGAAAAATTCTATAAGATCCGTCAGACATGATTTATTTACCTTTCGTAAATCCATGCTGACTTTGTCCAATGATTTCACCACTTTCCAAATGTGCTGCTATTCCATCTTTAATAACTGACACTAGCAGTTTCCCCACTACCGATGTTAGACTAACTGGTCTGTAATTCCCCGTTTTCTCTCTCCCTCCCTTTTTAAAAAGTGGGGTTTACATTAGCTACCCTCCAATCCTCAGGAACTACTCCAGAATCTAAAGAGTTTCGAAAAATTATCACTAATGCATCCACTATTTCTGTGGCTACTTTCTCGAGTACTCTGGGATGCAGCCTAACTGGCCCTGGGGATTTATCGGCCTTTAATCCATTCAATTTACCCAACACCCAATCCGGCTAACCTGGATTTCACTCAGTTCCTCCATCTTATTTGACCCCCGACCCCTGCTATTTCCGGCAGATTATTTATCTCTTCCTTAGTGAAGATAGAACCAAAGTAGTTATTCAATTGGTCTACCATGTCCCAGGTGTACTCCGCGCCCACCCACAACTCTCTAGCTGAGGCGGCGGTTGCCAATAAAGACGGGGAGGGGCAGCAGGTTACTGGGAGGGTCGGTGCCGGTTTCCTTTGTGTGGAAATAAGGCTGCGGTGTCCCACCCAAAGCAGCGATTGCCATTGAAACTGAGGCAGATTGATTCACAGTCCGGAGCGGTGACAACATGTACCCGACTTCATTGCCCAGTGTATGGGCAGTGATCGTTTGTGCAGATCTCCCACTGTGTCCGTTGTATCATTGTTCCTCCGGAACTCCCCGAGGACTGAGTACCTTTGTTCTCCCTTCTGTGGCCGACATCTGGCCGCCGGGGACACCCATCCACTCCCCTCTCCTCTCTCTGAAAATCCCTCTGCCCCTTCCTCTGACTACACCCTCCCCCCATCACTCTCTCCACTTCCTCTCCCCTCCCCATCCCTCTCCCCCCCTCTCGCTCCCCTCCATATTTATCACCCCATCCCTCTCCCCAACCCTCCCCCTCCTCTCTCCCCCTCCCTCTACCCTCTCTCTAACCCTCCTCTCCACCTCCCCGCTCCCCCCTCTCCTCCCCTCACTAATCCTCTTCCTCAAGCTCCCTTCCACACTTGCTCCATATCTCCCTCCTCCTTCGTCCCTCCATATCCCTCGATCCTTATTCCCCTCACATTCCCCCTTTACCTCCCTTACCTCGCTCCCCCTTACTCCACCGTCTCCTCCCCCTCCCTCTCACCCCCTCCCCTACCCCTTCCACTCCCGCACCCTCCCTTCCCCTCCTCCCCACTCTGCGCCTCCGTCACACTTCCAGCACCTACTTCCTCACCCCCTCCTTCGGCTCCTCTATCCACGGCTTAGTAGAGCCAGCTAGGTCCCATGGGTCTCCAGCACCTTGCAGAGTGATGTCATTGGCAATGAAGCCCATTCTCTCACAGACACTTGCCATTTTGCAAAGTACCCTAATCCCTGCACATTCACATTGCCCCCTTTTATTTCAAGATAACCAACTTTTCTCGTCAGGAATTTCATGACATGATCTTTACAAGCAGGGTGAAATAACAACAGTCCATAGTTAGCAGTCCAACCGTGATGATGATGAATTTGTGCCATCGTCTCCACTTCCCGTCTTTTCATGGGCGTGGATTCTAAGACATCCGACCAATGAGTTTCCACCTCCCGATATTTCACGGGCGTGGATTCTCTTGGGGCCATCACGTCAACATACTTCATTCTTGACCATTAATCCAAAGTATATGTATTAACTTGGCAAGCACCAGACTGGCAGGACAGAGCTCCTGCCAGCGGTAAGTTAAACCTCGAGGTAAGTTTGTTTTTAATTACCAGGATTTTTCAGGCAGGAGCCTCTTTTCACAGAGGGTTTCCTGCAAGTTTCGCAGCTCGACGAGTGTGCCGGTTATGGACTGAAGGGTCAGTGGCTCACAGACGTTGGTCCCCAGACTCATTCAGCCCTATTTGGACTCAGATGAGTCGGGCATCAAACGGTTTCTCTTAATAATAAAATGTACGTATGTTACATTGTTTTTCTTAAAGTTAAAAGCTAAAGGCAAAGTTAAAATCATAAAAGATTATTGTGATACGTCTCTGACAATGTAATCCTTGTTGTTTAGCACAAGTTGCTGTGAATTGTTTTAACCCTTCACAGGTAAAGCTGTACACTAAAAATGTTGATTAAGTGACCTTACACTGCGGGCCTTACACTGCAACCTTAATAGCGTGGGCCTATGGGACAGGCAGCGCCAGCAGCGCCTGGGATAGGGCTGCTTCATGTGTAATAGTGTGGGCCTATGGGACAGGCCGCGCCAGCAGCGCCTGACAGGGCTGCTTCATGTGTAATAGTGCGGGCCTATGGGACAGGCAGCGCCAGCAGCGCCTGACAGGGCTGCTTCATGTGTAATAGTGCGGGCCTATGGGACAGGCCGCGCCAGCAGCGCCTGATAGGGCTGCTTCATGTGTAATAGTGCGGGCCTATCGGACAGGCAGCGCCACAAGCAGCGCCTTAATAGGGCTGCTTCATGTGTAATAGTGCGGGCCTATGGGACAGGCCGCACCAGCAGCGCCTGACAGGGCTGCTTCATGTGTAATAGTGCGGGCCTACGGGACAGGCCGTGCCAGCAGCGCCTGACAGGGCTGCTTCATGTGTGTACGAGCTGGCCTACGGGAGAGCCATGCTAGCAGCACCTGGTACAGGGCTGTTTCATGTCAAAAAGCGCCGGCCTTTACGAAAGGCAGCGCCAGCAACGCCTGGGACAGGGTTGCTCCAGTTCACACATAATCTGTTACGCCCACTGAGTCGGGAGTTGATTCTCCACCGGGGCTGGATAGCAAGGCCCATGGAGTCGGGGGATGAATTCCTCACCGGGGCGTATGTAACGACAATCCCAAATACAGCAATTGTTGCATACAGTGCTACAGAGGTCTCTCCCTCTTGGTGCAGAGACCAGACGGGTCTATCCTGCTGACACTGAGTCTCAGGGATGGCCGTGGGGCATACCCCAAGGGATAAAGGGCACGTGTCAGAGGTACCTTTTTCCTGACCACAAAGTTGCCATCGCAGCAGAATATTCTATTTGGGTTACGTCCAATGGGTTCTTATCAGTATTGGTATCCTGCGGCCTGTGGCAGCGCATGTTTAGGGATGCCTACGAATCACCCTCTCCGAGGAGAGAAGAACAAAAGGTCAAGATATAACTGACTCCAGGCTCTAAAGAAGTCGGACATATGTGCTGGCAGTGAACAGCGCCAACAGGGGGATGTGAGAGCCAGCCGCTGAATCTGTTATTCAGCTAGGCCTATTCATCAGGGGAAGAAAGCCTGGGCGACGAATCAATTAGGCCAATGGCGGGCAAAAGTCATCGTTTCAGAACGCACCCCAGGCGCTCATCAGCAGTAAGCAGTTCACTGGAGCTTGGGGCAGCATGATAGCTCAGAAATTCCATGCACCTTCCCAATCCTCCTCAACAAAATGGGTCTAGCACTTCCAAAATATGGGTCGTGCAGCGTTCACAAGTTGTAATATTTACATTTGTTTTGTACAACACACAAAGGGTAAAAATATCTGGTTGAGGCACAGTCGGAGCATTCCAAGCAAGTTTGGATTATGGCCAGGGTTGTTTAAAAATTAAAGTTCGGAAATTGGGCAAATGTTCTCATGCAAACCACCCATGGAATAAGGCAGGAGTGGCATGTTATTTTGAATAATGGAGAGTGTCGGGCATATGAACTTTCCGAATATGAAAACTGATTTTTTTCTGACTAATAACAGATTCATAAGGGTTAGAGATCCATGCTATGACAATAGTAAGATTAAATGAGAACTTACCAGTTCGAAGTTTGATCTGTATTTTATGAGGAGTTACGATGAGGGATTACGTGAAGACCCCGTCCAGCACGCATGCGCGACATTTCTTCAAAGCAGCGGTGTGGATTCACAGAAAAAACACAACAATTGAAATACAAATAAGTAAAGAAAAAAATAAAGAACTTAATTACCACGGTTGATCTGTATATAGAGGTGGGGAGCGTAGCGGAGGGCACGTAATCCCGAATCGTAACTCCTCATAAAATACAGATCAAACTTCGCAAACTGGTAAGTTCTCATTTAATCTTACGATAATTTACTTTCGGAGTCACGTGAGTGACTACGTGAAGACTTCAAAAGCTCTGTGAATCCGAACCGTGTACCAGCTCATGCTTCACTCACTGCCTGAAGACCTTAGAGGAGGAAGCATGTTATACAATCAACAATAACCTGTTTGTGAACAAAAAAGGTTTATTAATAACAACAAAAACAGAGAGCTCCCCCCCCCCCCCCCCGGGCTTAAATTAAATATTATCTGCAGACTCTAAAATTCTGTCTGCAAAATGTAGCAGGCTCCGCCAGCGGCTTATTATAAAACCTTTGGAAGTTCCTTTCCGAGGACCATCCTGCTCTGGCCCAGAATATGGTCCATAGGCACATCCATTCGCCTAGCCGGCCGACGTAGAATGCAGCCCTGGTGGAATGAGATTTGTACACATTAGTATCGACTCCCGCGGACTTAAGCACCTGCTTGAGCCACCTTGAAATGGTTTGGGCTCGTCACCTGACCATGTGGCTTCTTGTGGGCTTATCCATAAGGCTTTTTTCTCTCCCTCTTACGTTATATGTTTGTGTCTATGTAGTTGGCGAGATGGGTCTTGGCACACAACCGTGGGTCAGGTGAATATGCCCGGCAACTCCATAACTGGAGGCGTGGTCAGGTACCTGGTCTATTTGTTTGAACCAGTCCTGAAATGTGAAATGTAGATACAGTCCAATGGACTCTGTCATGCTGTCCAGCCTCAGAAGGTGGAGGGACTGTACCTTTTGAGCTGACACTAGAGCCATGAGCAGACATGACTGATTTCTCAGTGTAAGTTGTTCCTAGAGTAAGTGACCTGGGTGTGGCCATCCCCTAAGGTACGTCAGTACTATGCTGACATCCAGTCTGAGTGTAAACCTAGGCCTAGGGGAAATTTGGTGGTTAAAAATGCCCCCTCATGCGATTTTGACCACTAGTGGATGGGACCACCAAAGTCAGTTGTCCTGCTGCTGGAACCAAATAAGCTGACAACGCACTTCCTGGCTGTATTAATGGCGCTGTAGCTGAGTCCTTCCCGATGTAATCCAACCAGAACAAACTCCAACAACAATGGTGGCTGTAGCTGTAGTGTAGGTAGTTCCGTGTTTTGGAGCAATACCGACCCCGGTTCCCATTTTCTTATATTGGTCAGGTATTGTCTCCTGGTGGACTCCCGGGTGTGAGATGCGGTCATCATGTTTTGATGGCGTCCTCAGAACAGTCCCAGGCCAGTAGAGGTCTTTTTAGAATCTGCAAGCCAGGAGATTGACTCTGTCTCATGGCACGGGTGACTAATGCCTGACACTGGGTGGATTAATAACTCTCGACTGCTGGGGAATTCCAACGGTGTTTTCAACAGCCATGTCGAAAGCCACTGGGAACCATAGCTGTGTAGGCCAGTCAGGTATTATCAAGATTCCTGAAGCGGAATCCAATTGAATCTTGCGTAATACCCGCTGATGAGGCAGAAGGGAGGAAAAAGCATAAAAGAACATTTTCCCCCAATGCAGCGAGAATGCATTCAACTGCTGCTGCCCTCAGGGTCTGGTTCCCAAGCGACATACGTTGGTACCTGGTGATTCAGCCTGGATGCAAATAGATCGATAATCTGGTGTGCCCTATACTGCTTTGTAATTACAGCAAATACTTTGGGATTTAAACATCCATTCGATGTTATCATTAAATCTACGTGACCTGGTGTCTGCCACTGTATTTTTGCTTACCTGGTAGGTAAGTTGCTGATAACAAATATGCCTTTTAACACAAAGCTCCATTGCCAGATTAGGTTGGCCAAATTGTCACACGATATCGACTTTACACCATCCATGTGATTGATGTAAGCCACCCACCTGCCCCGTGGTATTATCTAGTTGCAAACCGGACATGTGCATGTGCGTATTAGATGAAAATGCTTTAAACCCCCAACCATAAAACGCACCCCACAGCATTTCTAAATAGTTGATAACCCCATGTCTGTAAGCAAGATGATTCAAATTTATTACTTCATCAGCCCCCTGTGCTGGATTGCATGTTTAGTTGCTCCCAGCCCAAAGCAACTGGCATCCGTTTCGAATGGTTAATACTGGGTTGGTGATCATTATGGGACTGGAGCTGAGTTCTTACGTTCCTTGCCCACCAATGTAACTCTGGAATGGATTCAGCCAGTTAAACTCATAGCTCGGTCAAGTGGACCTGAGTTTTGCTTAGTGTAACATGCACTTAAGAATCTTTGCAAATTTTGATGTGCAAAGGCCCAAATTGTACGGCTGGAAAAGCTGCTACCATTTTGCCAATAACTCTAGCTACTTCCCGTATGGTTGGCTGATGTTTATTCATGAGTTCGTTGCATGATAGCGCCAATTCTGATGCTTTCCCCCCCTTCGGCAGAGTTTACAATCATGCGAACAGTATCTATCGTAAATCCAAGATAGTCCATGGCAGTGGATGGTGTAAGATTGATTTATCTGGATGTATGACAAACCCCAAAGTTTCAAACAAACGTTTGGTGGCTGCTACAGCAGAATGGCTGTCTCCAAGGTTTTCCCTACTATTAAAATGTCTCTTAAAATACGCCATGACTATATGTTTTTGTTTCCTCAATAAGTGCCAAGGCAGGTTTTAAGATTTTAGTGAACAACCTTGGAGCACAGGTTAGCCCATTTGCTAAGGCTTTATATGCCATAGCTGTTTCATCCAGGATAAATTTTAAAATGATTTTCGATGCTCCTTGGTGTATGTGTACTGAGTAGTAGGCATCTTTTAAATAAAAGCTTGCTAGAAAGAACCCTCTATAGAAACCAATAGTCCTGGCTGTTTCAAAAGTATCCATCTTGAAATGTATATACCTGACAGACTTGTTCAAAGTAGTTAAGTCAATGATGATGCGTTCGTCCACCATCTCTTTTTTGATTTTAGTGAAAAAATTAGACATTCAAATTCCAAAGGTTCATGTTTTGTTCTTTCAATGACACCTTTAGCTTGTAACCTCATCAGTTCAGCTTGACCCTCTTGTTTCTCCTTGACTGAGAGGGTGAATACCCTTTTGGGCATATGCTGAACTGTGTTGGAAAATTTTTATGGACAAAAGTCAATTTTTGTAGCCATTAGGCATGAACGCTGCTGAGTATATAACTTGTCATTAGTGATGGATTCCCATGCATCCAAAAACAAGTGCAATCTCCCCCCTGTTAGTACAGAGCCCCTACTGCACATATGCTGAGAGGAACCAGACCCACCTTACCCTCCATGGTTATTGGTGCTTCTTCTGCCTCTTCGCTGGGCGATGAGGCGTCTGCTGGCGTAGAGGGTTTGATGTTGATCTCGATTTTTGGGGGTGGACGCATTTTCCATGGGGTCCACTCTGGGCCCTGGCCTAAAAAAGGCTTACGGGGAATAGGTTTTGCGGACCAGAGCTTTCACACCAGTCCCATAGTGTGGGTCGGGACGACTGGTGGACGCCATGGGGTACTGCCGCCTGGGTTTGTTGGGTCTGCTCGGTCCCAAACCTGCCCTCACGAGACCAAAGTGGAGGGTCCTTTCCTCATAGAGCAGAATAGGAGGTTCTGACCCCGGTGTTTTGCAAAGTCCCCCACCCTCCAGCAAATTTAAGGGTTGAGGGCAGGCTTGATAATCTCCTTTCGCAAATTATTTATTTCATATTGAGTGGTGCACAGCATAGCTAATGTGCCCCTCTTGCTGATTTGTGGAGATGTCCGCACAACCATCAATGGGACTCTAGGCATAAGATGTTATTCCTGCAGTCCAGGAGTTTAAAAGGATCTTCTGGAGCTTCAACTCCAGGTTTCTGATGTTCTGACCCCAAATGTCCCCAAATTTGGCTATTGACAGCAGGTACATTCAAAGATGTACAATTATACTGGGGCTGTATATAGTTGAAGAGCCTCATTGCCACCTGTTCTTGTAGGGGTTTAGAGGACAGGTGGTTAAATGCTGGCTGCAAGTTTCGGACGCTCTAATGGCCGACCTCCGCTTGTGGAATGGCCACGTAGCGGTTGACCACACCCAGCAGCTCTTCCTGTTCCTGTACACCCTGCGTACTCCCGATATCTTCAGCCAGGTGACCCCTCTTCTTTGACCAGCCCAGACCTTGGTCGCCAATGCTGCCTTCAAAAGAAGGTGAAGCAATGGCCAGTGCCGTTTTAAAAGGCACTGCGGGAGTGCTGAGCTCCCTTGGCGAGTTCTGCTGCTGCTCTCTCACAGATATCGCTGGAGTAATTGCTCCATAAGCCCGTTCCATGCGGCTTTAGGCGGCTGCCTGTGCCGCTCTCGAGCGGTGAGGCATCTTCATCCGAAACGTCGGACACTACCAGCCCGGTTCTGGCTGCAGGTGGACCTCCAGCCCGCTGTCAGGCGAGCACTAGCGGTGCTGGGCTCGGCACGGTAGTTATAACCCGCCGCCTCTATGCCCCCCCTCCAAAAGAGCATTCCTCATACGGAGGACGAAACGGGGGCGAGCTAGCGACTTCTTTCCTCTGGTCTTGCTCATATCTTTCTGGAAAACAAGCAGACCACAGAGAAAAAGACACACGGCCACGGTAAAGCTTACCTGTCGGCCCGACTTTTCAAATTGTAGCGGGAGCGCCTTGAACTCCCGTTCGTCGCGGGTGCACTGCATGAACGCTAATGTCGCGCATGTGTGCTGGACGGGGTCTTCACGTAGTCACTCACGTGACTCCGAAGTAAAATCCCATTACAGAGGTTATCAAAGACAATATAAATGTACTATAACAGTAAAGCTTTTTGGTATGGGATACACTGTTTGTTGGTCATTGGTATTTACCTTTAATTATTATTTTACTTCGGAGTCACGTGAGTGACTACGTGAAGACCCCGCCAGGACGCATGCGCGACATATCGTCGAGCCGCATTGCGGAAGCGACAGTCGGGAGGAGCGCCGCTCATCCAGCGCGAATTTTGAAAAATTACTGAAGGTAAGTCTTACCTTTTCTGGTGAGCGTGGCGACTCTCGGTGTGTATCTTTTCATAACGGAGGAAGCATCGATGGAGTCGCCGACAGAGTAGAGCAAGCAGCTGATACCGGCTGCTCTGTGGAAACACCCAGCAGCGTGCCGTCTCTCCAGAGCTGCAGTTGCTGAGCCAGCATCTCCCGGCATCGTCGCTGCTACAGACCGCAGGTGCGCCACGTCGGGCGGCAAAACCACCCGAAGTCGAGAGAGGTCCGTTGACCTCGGCTGGGTCCGGAACTGAAGACAACCCTGTTCCCCGGATAGGGACGGCGGCGTCTTTCCCTCCCGGCGGGAGCGGGTTGGGACAGTGGCTCCAGCGTGACCTGCTTATGCAGGGGCAAGTCACAGTAGGGTCCTCCTCCAGACCCACGGCAGCATCCTTTCAAGGACTGCCAAATGTCCCCTCACCCTCTTCCATGAGCATTAGGGGTCAGAGCGGCTGACCCTGAAGAAGGGCAATGGCTGAACAGCTCCAACTGTGAGGGGTGCCAGAAGAGAGAGCAGCAGAAGATTTGTGGGACACATGCTGTATCAACTCAAGGAAGGACTGCCTAATACACAGCTGCCAAGCCAGTACAAAATACAGGCTATACAAACCAGCTACAGGAGCAAGCCATTAACTTTATGGCTGGGAGTACATTGCTCTCAGAGAACTCCATTCTCTTAAAAGTACCAAGCAGTCTATGAACCCCATCTGGGGCAACAGGAGCCCATCTATAAGAGCCCAGGAGGGGAAGCTCCAGAGAAACTGCTGGCTGGCTAAAATCACAGCAGTACCAGGACAACTGATGGGTTGATTTTGCCTGAAAGAGTTACGTGATGGCTCTAGCAGACTGAGTAATACTCCAGTGGAGCATTACCAGTACAGTAAGAGCATCATCAAGAAAGTGCGCGAATTAATGCAAGACAAGTAGCACACCGGCGCCAAAATTGCTGTTGGGGGACCATCCCGAAGCAGTGAACAGACCTGCATGAGGAAGCCAAGGCTATAGCCTGATCAAGGTGCCAAGCACCTCTAAAACCCACTATCAACAGCGGCAGCACCCCTACTACAACCCACCAGACATCGGTGCTATGGAAGACATCTGGTGTGAAACTCGAAGGCCGGCCCACCTGCACAGCGCTTTCAAGACCATGCCCAGCCCGCCTTCATGGAAAACGCCAACGCCGCGCCAACCCCACAACGCAGCAACACAATACCAGAAGAAGACATACTGCGGAGTGACAACCCTCACAACACCGGTAACCATGGAGTTAGTGGGTCTGGTTGTCTAAAAAAACATTGCATGTCCGATTCATTAAAGTTTTGGGGGGTGGGACGGTTGCACTTGTTTCATCATGTGTGCTTGCACTTTTACCTCTGAACTGTTACATACACGGCAGTATTCAAATTAACAAAATTGAATTTTATACAAACTTGCTAACCGTCCCAGTTCAGCATAACCCTAGCAAGGAATTCATCACTTCATCAAAAAGAGGAACAGCAGCCATGCTTTAACTGTTCAAGACTGAACACAAACAGGGATTGAGAAAACATTCAGAGAATTTCAAGAGTTCGTATCAATATATTTATAAAAACTAAAAAGAGGTGGTTGCCGTATCATTTACAGATTTGACCGAACTAAATACTTCCGTTCAGTAATGCCCATTTCAAAATAGACACATTTATACACCAGGGACATCGTAAATACCTGAAATTCTATCTGGAAGGAACAGCTATGGCAGTATGCCTGATCCCAATGGGTTTGTCATCAAGCACCCAGGCTATTACAAAATTCATTAAAACTAGCTTTAGCATACTTAAAGAAACATAACCATATCGTCCATGCTTACACCTTGGAGATATTCTCATTGTAGGTGAAAATTGGAAGCTGGCTACATTGTGGTATCAGCTACAACATCAGAGATTTAACGTACATCCAGATAAGTCAAAATTGGAACCCTCCACTACCATGGATATTTTGGTTCACTATTGACTCTGTTCCATATGTCCTATCAACCTGCCACAAACAAAGTGACAGACTTGGATGGGAGTATGCAAAAACCATCACTGGCATCAGGGAACCATCCATTCGGCAAGGGAGTAAGAGTGATTGGGAAATTGTGCTGCGTTCCAGCAGCACAATTGGACCACTCCATTATTAAAACCTGGAGGAGGGAACTTTTGGCTCTCAAAATCATGCAGGCCATTTCAATAGGCCTATGCAACTACCAAGGGAAAGTAAATCAGAATTAAACTGGTGGATTAGAAATGTTCAATATTATCCTAACCCCATCACCCCATTCTATATCCCTAGGGTAACATTACAGACTGATGCCAGTGCTAAAGGTTGGGGGACAACTAATACCACCGCAAGTTGTGGTAGGCAGATGAGTGCAACAAAAATTATTCTGTTTAAAGCACTAGCAATTAATTATCTAGAAATGCTGGGAGCGTTTCATGACTCAGGGCTACGCTCATATGAGCACCAGTTTCATGTACGGTACAAATGATACCACATGGGGGCCTATATATAATAATAATGGGTGTAAATAAAGTCGATTATCATGTGGATGAATTGCCTTAAATAATATCGGCACTGGGGTCTGGGAGAGAGATTTGAATCTCAAAACCCACTTACCTTCCAGTAAGCTAAATACAGTGGGAAAAACCATACAACCAGTCACGTAAATTTCAACGACAACAGTAAATGGATGTTTGGATCGGAAAGTGTTGTACAGATATATAGACTCGTATGGACCCCAGATATCGACCTTTTTTTCCATCCAGACTAATTCACCAACTACCAACATATGTTGCTTGGGAACCAGACCCAGTGGCAGCAGAAGCAGCGATGGACGATTTCTCGCTGATTGGGGGGGGAATTGTTTTTGCTATGCATTTCCCCTTCGCCTCATCAGGCGATTCTTCAATAAATAAACAAGACCCCGCAACGGGTACCATGGTTCCCAACAGTACAAAGATGGTCCTCAAGAACCCTTCATCTGGATCAACACACGGCCAAGGGAGGTTGGCAACAAACACCCCTGTCGGGAAAGTATCCTGTGCCATGACTGAAATGATCTTGTTGAGTTGCAGTTTTCTGAACAGGCCATTTCCTGGATACGGACCTCTCCGACAGGACGATCAATGCCATCTCAGCGTCGTGCAGAGTCACGAGAAACAGTACCTGACATATATCAGAAATGGGACGTGTTCCTCTGCACCAGGACGAACACTCACATATGAACTCAGACACCTACACTGAAGTGGCTGGAGTCTTTTCTGGCCACCCTTCATTCGATGAAGGATTGAGTTTACAGTGCCATTATTGTGCAACGGAGTGTGCCCTATCTAAATATCTGGGCAAGGGAGTGATCGACCTGGCTATAGGATCACTACCCACTAGTACCTAAACGAATGAGGGGTATTTGTACCCTATTCCCCCCAGGGCCCAGAACCCCTATATATTGGGACATAAGGTAGTAACACCATAGTAACGAGGAAGGACACCAATATCGGGGCTCACTCTGGACAAACTAATATCCTAGATGGGGAATGATTATGGCACTTGGATCCAGCACAACGGGGTCCAGTCCTTACACAAGCTAGAATAGGACCGTCATGTCTAATCACAAATGGCAGAAAACCTGGCTACATACAGGGGTATAAACTTAAACAAGACTGACCCGTTCCCGTTGGGCCAAAAATAGAGTTCTGTGCCTAAATCCGGCAGATAGTCGCCTTTGCATAGTGACACATATTTTTCCATATATAGTCACCAATACTATCTCTTTATGGGCACGGAGAGAGCTTTCTCATTAGCCATAAATTGCGCCTCACCTAAGGTCACAAGAGCAAACCATATCCAGATGGATCGGGTGGTAATTACGTGCTGTGGTGAATACTAAATTTTCCAAATCTCACTCCAACAGGCAGCATCTACATATCGGAAACGCTAGGATGATGGGAGATCCTATTGACCACATCTTGCAACAATCGGGGTGGAGCAATGAACCATTCAATGCTTTATAAAAAAATTAATCCCCGTGGCCGATCCTGAGGACGTTTGCTGGGAAAAATTTAAGTTCTGTAAAATAAAATTACCCAATGGTGGGGCATATTATTAGGTATAATAATACCATTATTGTTTTTTTTTCAGGCAACATTGGCGTGTGTGCAAATACGAGTTCATCTCCCTCCCAGACTGGCAGTAGTGTGAGCATGGTCCTCGTTCCATGGCATGAAATCACAGAGCTTTTTGAAATCTTCACGTAGTCACTCAACGTGACACCGAAGTAAAATAGTAGATTAAATGAGAACTTAACCCCAGGTGAAGTTTGGATCTTTATTTTTATGAGGAGTTACGAATGAGGGATTACGTGCCCTCCGCACCAAAACCCTCTATTATAAAGTTCAACTGGTATGGAAGTTCTCTCTTATCTTACTATATTAGTCTACTCTGGTATCTGTGATTTCACACCACTGCTTTGAAGAATGTCGCGCATGCGTCCTGGCGGGGTCTTCACGTAATCCCTCATCGTAACTCCTCATAAAATAAAGATCAAACTTCAAACTGGTAAGTTCTCATTTAATCTTACTATTTTATCTATCAATCCAACAACATATGAATAAAAAAGATTTGCTATCGTATACCGAATTAGGTGTTTTCTATCAACTTCTTGTTGTGTCGCTTGTTCCATGCTGTCCTTGCTTTATTTCTCGCAAATCCCAAAGACGTTGAGTCGAAATATCTGGGATCAAGAAATTATATGACAGTTACAGCTCGAGACAAAAAGGCAGCATTTGAACTGCATGGTATTAGGGCATCCTGATAAAACAGAAGTACATATGTATCAAGAATTAAAAAAAAAAACACCTGCACTGGCCCCAAATAGTTTCAACTACTGACCTTTCATCCATCCTTAAGATCGATTGGATAATCACTGATGGTTACAGAATTTTGCAATTTCCACTGCAACTCCTGAGAAAATGCATCACAATGCTTACATACAAAAAACTCGACATAGACCAAAGTGGAAATGTAACACCAATGTCAAACAATAGACAAGTAACCGATAAATTCCCTCACAAGGCAGAAAATATAACCACATAACCTCGCGATACTCAATGCCATAACCGCACCAAATCATCAAACAATCAATATCTTGGCAATCATCATATACTCAATAATTGAACTGGAACTGACACATATGTTGTAGATGTGCGGGCCTGTGCTAGTATAAATGCAGCAAATAATCCACCTGCAAGGTTTGTCAAAAAGCATGATAACAGCTCCAACAACTTTCTATCCAAAAAGCAAATGCAACTGGCAAGATTTTACATGTCACTTAATGTGTCCTTGAAGCTTTTTCTGAGGCAGCATTTTAAACTTTTGTGTGCAGAACTGTGATTGGTGTTAAACCAATCCAATGATGACTGAGGGAGCAATCAAAGTGTCCAAACTCTGGACGTTCGGTTCCTTCTTGTGTCTCTTGTTGCCTTCCGTTTTGCGTCTTTCGTTGACTTTAGGAAATTGTGAGCACTTATTGCAGTAGTCATTGCTCAACAAAGCATTTGTCTAATTGACAACATTCCTGTTGATGCCCATCCTCCATGACACTTTTTTACTTGTTCCTTCACCTTTCCTCTGCTAAGAGCCACATATAGTTGGCCATGTTGAAATACTGGTTTCTCAAGGATATCAAGACCTTCTCCATGGTTTGTCCTTGTGCTTAATGAATTGTCATCGCAAAACTCGACAGAATAGGGAATTGGCTCCGCATAATGGGAATATGTTCATGTTCCATGACAAATTGATCTTCATCCTAGGAATGAGAACATTATCTTCTTGTAGCCCCCATGTGATTCAGCAACGATGAGATTATTGTGTACTGTCTACAATCAACCTTGTTTCCATTGCATAGCTTTGGGGGTTTGCAAGTTTCTGATATAAAAACAATTGGTGATCCTTACCTCAACCTCCAAAATGTGTGATGTAATCCCCACAAATCTCGACTGAATCGAGGAATTCCGTTGGGAAGTGAATTTATTCCGTCAGTGACAGTATTGAAAGAATAGTACTCCCTCATGGTTCCAGGGAAGCGTCTGACACATAAGACGTTGAATTGATTCTTCTCATCGTATCATTGTGAGGAACCCAAGATACAATTCTAGAGAATAATGTTGCAGGGTGGTCAAATGCTGGATAGATATAATCAAGGGGACACAAAAGGCTGGAGAAACTCAGCGGGTGCAGCAGCATCTAAGGAGCGAAGGAGATAGGCGACGTTTCGGGTCGAGACCCTTCTTCAGATATAATCAATGCAGTCATCCAGTGTTTCTTTTGCCTGGAAAGAACCAAGTCTTCTGGTAATGTTAATTTTCATTGTCTTCATTCTTTTTCAATCTTGTCCTCTCCTACATCCAACAAAAATTGAGAATACTCACCCTGTCCTTTGGTCAATCGCATATTCCTCTTCAATTCAAACTTTGTGAAAGTTCTCCACAAGTACGATGTCTTGATGCAGGAGTTTTGAACATCAATATCACTTCCCACCTTCAAACTACGAGGAAGGAGATTGCGAAAATCCACCACAACAAATGGTAAGAATCCCGCCAAAATGATCCTTTTTGCAGCATACATCTTGAAGAGTTCTGACAACCGCTTCAAAGCACTCCCTCCTAATCATTGGGCATTCATCCCAAACAATGATCTTCACTCTCCTGAAGAAATCTCCCGTTTTAGATGTTGCACGTTGAATCATCCGTCACTTGGATAGGTATCTTGAATCGAGAATGCGCAGTTCTTCCACCAGGCATTAATGTGGCTGCGTTCCCAAACTATGCTACAGCAATGGCAATTTGACCTTGAGCTCTAACTGTGGAGAGGATCAAATTTATCAGAAATGTCTTTTCAGTTCCTCCTGGTGAGTCAATGAAAATCATAGAAGATAGTCCCATTGCAAGCAGCTCGCACCACGTGGTCATAAACTTCTAGGGAT
>JAVHYY010000683.1:0-30000 GCA_035221665.1 Okamejei kenojei
TTGCTGGGTGTTGCCTGTGTAGGAGGGTACTTGGGTTGTTTCGGGTCGTGATCCTCCTTCAGTTTCCGAGGGTTGAGTGTACCACAGGGACTGGGGGTGCTCTTGTTTTTTCTTCCCAGGGCCAGCGTGGAGGGTGATGGGAGAGTGCAGGAGGACAGTCAGTGGTGCTTGTTGCGGTCAGGGGTTTGTCGGGACTTCCTGGCTTTGATCTGCGGGTGGTGGCATGGGAGGGAGGGGTCGAGGAGTGATGGGGCAGATTGTGTAGCGGGATTAGGAAAATGTCGAGGAGTTTGGTTTTATTTTTGAATAGACTGGGAGTGAATGGTAAGTTGTTGTTTAAGGTGCGTGTGGGGGTTGGCGAGTGCCAGACTCCAAGGGGTGATTGATTATGGTGATGTGGATTGGAGTTTTTATTGATGTAGAGAAGAAGAACAAAATGGGTGCTGCAAAGAAAGGTGGGGATTGGCAGTTTGATTAAGGATCTTCGAGGCGATTCCGTGGTAAGAAGGACAGGATATTCGGACTTGTAGAAGAGGCAGTTTGGGGACTTTTGGAGTTCCTAGAGAGAGTCTAGGCGGAGTGCGAGCATTAAATTTTGTGTGCCTGCCATTCACAGTAGTAATTAATTGTGAAAGGGAGAGAGTTTTCGAGATTTAGCTTTTAATCCAGTATTAGAGAGGGAATAAATTTGGGGTGTTTTCTGCAAGAGGGGAGATAAGTTGTAGTGATGAAACCACCTGGCGACTGGAGTGGGGGGAAGGGAGGGTTAAGGAGCCATTCGCTCGAATTGGTGGGGTGGCTTTTCTATTGGGCCGAATTTTCTGCAAATATTTTAAATGTGTTTAAAGGACATTGTGCAGGAAGTTTGCTACATATGCCATGGGCCTGGGCTGGCATGCAGTTGCATTTCATTAAGTGTATGCCCTTAGCTCTGCCGTTTCGGCGTTACTTCAGGAGGTTGGGACTGCTTGTGAGACATTGATAGGGAGAGTGTGTCTTCTCTTGGGGGGACTTTAATTGCCACACTTGAGGCCGCGAGGGACCGTTCTGGTTATCAGTGTGCATGTGTTAGGGAAGAAGTGAGAGGGTTTGTTGAATCCTTTGAGTTGGTTGAGGCCTGGGGGAACCTCCTCCGGATTCCATGTTTTTCGCCGGAGGGTCTGTGGGTGGTGGTTCCGGATTGATCGAATATATATTTCCTGTGCGTTTGTTTCCGTTGTTCGGGCGGATCAATGCGGTGTGGTGCCGTGCTCGGACACTGTTGGTGCGTGTGGAGGGGATTTAATAGCGGGTGGGTGGGTGGTATGGCACTTTACAACAGGGTGTAGAGGGATCGGTGTTGTTTGGGGTATTCATGTCGTTTTGGGGGAAGTGGAGGAGAGATGAGAGGTGCTTCGATTCTTAGGGCAGTGGTGGGTGTGGGGAAGCTCAATCATCTTTTTGTAAGGATTATAGTGGGGGTCGACGGAGAAGGGGGGACTCAGGGTCGAGGAGGCTTGAGAGGAGATATGGATGCAGGGGTTCGTTTGTGTGGTTTGGTGAATCTGGAATGGGGAGAGTTTTTCAGATGAAGAGGTTGCTTTGAGGTGGCGCTGGTGCTTGAGCGGTTGAGGCCCGCCGCGCGCGCCCCGCCGCTCGGGCGCGCGCGCGCCCGCGCCCGCCCGCCCCGCGCGCCGCCCCCGCCGCGTGCCGCCCGGCTTGGTGAGGTCGCGGGGTAAGTGCACGATCTGGGACCGAGTTGCTTTTTTTTTCTCTGGAGAAGGGCGGGGGCGGGGAGTCGCAAAGTCTTGGGTGCTCGAGACGACGGTTTGTACTGATCAGAGAGGATCAGCGCTTTAGTAGGTTTATATGGGTCCTGTTCTTGCGGAGGATTCACAGGGAGGCTAGCAAGATTGTGGGTGTGTTTGACGTCTGTGATAGGGGGGTGGCAGTTTCTGATGGTCCTATCTTTGGAGCAGTTGACTGTGCCATGCATCAGCTCAGGCGGGGGTAGTCCCGGGATGGATGGGCTGACGGTATAGAGTTTGTTAGAGCTTTGTGGAGATGTCCTGGGGGCGATTTGTTGGTTTGGGGGAGAGCTGGGATGGGGAGATGCCTTGTGGCGTTAGGGTGTTGTTGTCTGTGGCCAAGATGGCGCGAATCGTTGTTTGAAGAACTGGCGCAGGGTTTCTCCTAATTGCAAGGGTATAAGTTTTTGAGGGGCCATGGCTAATCGTTATGAAAATTTCACAATTGGGTTCATGCATACTTAACTTTTCAAGAACTAGAGCGAGGGCGGGCCTTTCCCGTTGTGGGGATAAAGTGAATAAATATTAGAAGGAGTTTAAAGAGAATTCCAAACAGTGAGGGGTGGAAGAAGAAATGGAATTATGAGATAATTTGACACTGCAGTGTTGAAGGTTGCAGAACCATCCTTGAGCATTGAGTAAGAAGATGATTAGCTTGTATTATAGCTAGAGGGGGGTGACGTAGAGAGATCCTATCCAGTGGGGAAAAGGAAGTGATGGATGGGGACCTTGTCTATATAGCTTAGTTTAGTATGATATAGGAAAACTGAGTGGGTTTCACTAGGGGTGAGTAATATGGGCAGGTTATGAGAACTGAGCTGTTAATAGCTAAATGAATATTACACACATGGTCAAGAAATCTCATTATTGGAAATGTTTGAACATGCAATGTATGTTTATGGGGTGGAGGGGATGTACGGTGGGGTGTAATAAGGATTGTGACTCCGATGATTGGAGAAAGGTCGGAGGGGCTATTGAATGTACGATTTTGTGTATCATGGGGGTGATTGGCTGGTTTCAGGTGTTCGAGTTGGAGAGGCACCGGTCTGCAGATCGTAAAATAAAGAAATTTCTTGCTTCAGGTTTGTTTTTTGAGTATTAATTTGAACATAAGGGTATCACACGTTATTGTATCGGTGTGTAGTGACCAGAGAGGTCTCAGTGATGTGAAAGAACTGAAGCTGCTGATCCTTCACCCTCAGATCAGATGGGGATGGGGAGGTGTCATTCCTTTTCTTGTGATTCTCCATCATCTTTTGGTTTGGTTTTGAGAGGAGAGGAGGAGAAGGAGAGGAGATGAGATGAGATGGGGGAGAGAGAGGAGAAGGGAGGGGGAGGAGAGGAGGAGTGGGAGGTGAGGCAGAGGAGAGGAGAGGAGAGGGGGAGGAGAGGAGAGGGGAGGAGATGGGAGGGGAGGGGGTGGAGATGAGAAGAGAGGAGGGGAGGAGGAGGAGGAGGGAGAGGGTGCAGTTGGGAGGAAGAGGAGAGGGGGGAGAGGAGAGGGGAGGAGAGTAGAGGGGAGGTGAGGAGGAGGGGGAGGAGAGGGAGGGGGGAGGAGAGGAGAGAGGAGTTAATTTTAAGTGTGTTTGTTTTGATTAGCATGTTTGAATAGTTATAGTTCAGATACTTTGTTTATTTAGTTCAGAAAGAGAGAGGGGGGGAGGAAAGTTCATTCCATACTAGTTTTAGGCTATGAGCTGGTCTTGAGTTTTGGCTGAAGTGATTTCGGTAGTTGTTGGCTTTGAGCCTGTGTTTAGATTTGTAGGCTCAAAGCGCAGTTACGGCTTGTTCTTAGGTTTGGTGGTGTGTCTTGAGTTTGGGCCTAGAAGCTGGTTTTAGCCTTGGTTGTTAGGCCGGGCTGGGCTGGATTAGGCGGGCATTCACCCATGGAGGGCAGTGGCGTGGCTGTTCAAGGCCGGGCAAAGGAGAGAGGTGGGGGGGGGGGGGGGGGGGTAGAGAGGAGGAGAGAGGAGGAGTGGGAGGAGAGGGGCGTTAATTTTGCAGGTTTACTTTGTTAGGTCTTGTTTTACTAGTTAACTACATTAGTTCACTTGTTTTACTTCATTTTAATTTAGTTAGGGGAGAGAGCGAGAGAGAGAGTTAGAGTGGAGAGTTTGAGGGAGGGGAGAGAGGGAGAGAGAGGCATGTAGAGAAAGTCTCATTCTTGGCCTAGTTCTTATGCTTTGAGCCAGTTTGTGTTTTGGGTCAAAAGCAGGTTGAGGCTAGTTGTTAGGCTTTGAGCTGTGTTAGATTTGGAGGGCAAATTAGACCAGATTTCCGACTTCTATATGACGTCTTGTTGCATTTCACATCTGAGGGGTGGTTTTGCAAGATTATTGGGATTAATTTAATGCATTTACATTTGAGGGGGGATGCAATATCACTTTAATTTAAAATTTTACTGCATTTAACTTGGCAAGAGGGTGTAAGTTGTTCCAATGCGATGCATTCGTTTACATTAACATAGGAGGGTTTTTTGCAAGATTAGTGCAAAAAATTTTCATGCATTGAACTTCGAGAGGGGGGTTGGCAATATCATTGAATGAATGCATTTGCTTTTGAATTGCGGGAGATGAAAAAAGTTTATTCCAATGCGATGATTTGGTTAATTTAAACATCTGAGACTGGTTTAACGTCTGAACAATGTGAAGTGCTTTATCGTTGAAGAGGAAAAAACATGTGATATAGGAGTAGGGAAAGATGTTAAAATTGTAAAAGGTTTGGTATATGAAATTTGGAGTATGTGTGTACAATTTGGTTTGTCTTATTATAGGAAGGATGGTAACAAAATAGAGAGAGTACAGAGGAGATTTATAGAATGTTGCTGGGGTTCCAGAATAGTTACAGAGATGGTTGAACAAGTTAGGTCTTTATCATTGGAGCAAGGAGGTTAAGGGGGGGCTTGATGCGGTTTTTAAAATGAAGCATCTGCAGTCCCGCTCGGGAAGTAAAACTTGTTGAACTACATGGCTCCTTCATAGCATGGAATGTCTTCTGGAGATGGAGGGAGAGAGGGGAGAGATGGAGAGGAGAGGGGGAGAGATAGTGGATGCGGGGGAGAGATAGAGCGAGGGGGAGAGAGAGGGACAGGAGGAGGTGAGAGGAGGAGAGAGAGGGAGAAAGGGGGGGGGGGAGAGAGTGAGAATGTTGTCTGCGTTTTCAGACTAAGTTACAGTGAAGGTTGAACAAGGTAGGTCTTTATTTTTGGAGTGAGAAGGATAGGGGGGGGACTAGGATTGAGGTTTTACCATGGATGAAGGGATGGAAGAAGTTGAGTGGATAAGCTTAACCATTGGGGTAGGGAAGATTCAAAACAGAGGGAAGTATGAGAATTTAAGGGACGGAAGTTTAGGGGTAAAAGTGAGGGGGGAACGTTTTATCAGAGGGTTGTGGATGTGTTGGAATGAGGTTCAGGCAGAAGTGGTGGAGGCAGGATCGATTTAAAATTTAAAGTAAAGTGGATAGGTATTGGCGGGAAAAGGATTGGAGGGGTATGGTTGCGTGAGGTAGATGGGATGGGGAAAATAAATGGGCGGCTGGGGACTAAAGGGCCGAGAGTGCTGTTCCGTGCTGTATTGTTATATGGTTTATGAAGGGAAGTAAAACATGATCAGCTTAAAGTTGTGCAATGCAGGTGGCTGGAGCATACAGAGAAGAACAGAGAACTGGTGATGTAGGGTGAAATTGGGTGAGAGTTGGGGTGGATATTGAGGAGACAACACGATGGAGGGGGGGGGGGGGGGGGGTAGTGTGTGGGAGGAGGGGTTCCCCGGTCCATTGGTTGGAACTGGGTCTAATGAACTGATACTCTGTTGCATATTCTCTATCCTGTCCGAGTCAGCTTACACCTGGCTATTCTTACTGATCTGTGCTTACTGTTAGGCTCAGTGATGAACACTCCATTGTCCCAGTTTGATGACCGGTACTATTTGACTTGAATGGGATGCATTTGGCCTTTCTTAGGCCTTGCATTGAACATATATCTCTTTTGTCGCAAACTAATTCTTGTTTGGAGGCAAAAGGCGAATAAATCTGTTACAATATCGGTTTGTGTTCAAGGCGTACAACTGCAAGGACTTTTTGCTCATCTATCAACTTTTTCGTTTCTTTGGAGGGCTATTCAATAAAATGAAAACTTATTTTATGTGTGGACAATGATGTTTGAAATATGTTTTAACAGTTAGATCGTTAGTTTAGAGTAAGGCGGAAATGGCCCTTCAGTGTGCGTGCGACAGCATCGCGTTAACGTAGTTTAGTTTGGTCGATACGCAGGAAAAGGCTTCAGCCGCGTTTGCGAACCAGGTTCGCACACTAACACTTGTCTACAAAAATAGGGGGAAATGTTAATCTTTACAGAAGTCAATTAATACAAACCGAATTTTTGGAGTGTGGTATGACTGTTAGGCGGAGAAAAATCAGAGGTAGTGGGAGAGAACATGTCAAATTGTAAGGAGCACGTGGTGAGGATGGACCCGGGTTCTGGCGTGGTGAGGCGGAATTACCGTGGGATCGTGGGGGGGGGTGAAAGAGGGATGGAGAGGTGATACTTACTTTATTGTTTCTTTCTATTATCTTCTTCACCTTCTCTATCTTCTTTTCTTTATTCTCTTCATCTATTTTTCTTATATCTTTCTATTCTCTTCTCCTTTTCTTTTCATTCTTTTTTTTCTTTCTTTTCTTCTCTCCTCTATTCTTTCTCTTCCTTTACTTTTTCTCTCGTTTCTCATTTCTTCCTCTTCTTCATTTTCAATCTCAAAACGTTTCAAAACTTTCTTCAAGTTTTAAAATTAAATTTATAAACACTTCCTTTTCGCTATCTCACTCTTTTCACTTATCTTTTTTTATCATCCCCCCCCTCTTTTTTTTCTATCCCACTCAATGCCCCAAAAAAAAAAAAAAAAGATCCGAAATTCGGCGTTTGGCCCTCTACACGGAGCCTGAGACCGCCGTTTTACGCTTTGCAGCGGTGCGTGCCCTAAAGCGCTCCGCCGGGATGCGCTTTTGTGAACAAGAGGAAGGCAGTGCTGTGGAAGATAGTTGAGGATAAAAGTGTTGCATGAGCGGGGGGAGGCAGCATGCGGCGTGATGATGCTTCCTTTTAATGCGCGGGGGAGCATGCACAGGCGTGAGGGCGGTTTTACAATATAATATTATGTGGCCTGAGGGGTTTTGTTATTTCTTTCTCTGCTTTCTCTATTATCTCTTATCTTCTCTCTCTTCTGCTCTACTTCTTTCTTACTTGTTTCTTTTTTCTTTTTTCTTTTCTTTGCTCTTCTTCTTCGTTTTTCTTTTTTTGTCTTTTTTTTGTCTTCTCTCTCTGCTCTATTTCTTTTTTCTCTCTTCTGCTTTTTCTTTGCCTTTTTCTCTCTATTCTTGTTTCTCCTCATTTCTCTACTTTATATAATATACAATTACCAGACGGGAAAGGATTGGTTTAGTTCGTGTCGAAAAATTCTTCCAGTCCATTCTACTTGATGGACATAGCCTCATTCCTTTCTCGGTCATATACTATCCATTCATTTTTATTGAAAAAATCAAATGCGCCAACTTATGGAAGTCATTCACACTAACTTTGAGTAAAGAAGGTTTCCTCACGTTCCTCAATTTGGTCTTAATTTTAAATTATGTCGTTGTTTGGATCTACTCTAGGGAAAGGATACGTACTTGTCTTATTCTTCATAATTTTAAAGGACTCTATCCAGCTTACTTTGGTGAAAGCATAAAGAATAAACTTGTTCAAAAAACCTTTTTGTAAATTAGGTGCGAAACCCGAACATTCTTTTCTTTCTATTGATTCTTTTTCTTTCTATTGTCCTCTTGATTAGGTGTGGTTACAAAATGTAATACGTAGAATCTGCTCCAAAACTCAACGTTTCACCATGAATGAATATAGTTTTGCTTTCTACATGCCAGCTGAAAATGCATGCATACTTTCAATGATTGGTGAACATGGTAACAGGTTGGGTTGTTTTCTAATTTGGCCTCTTTCAGAATAATATTCAATTGTTTTTGACATAAGTGGAAAATCACATATATATTTATTTGATCTTATGATTGATACAGTATCAAGTACTTGCGGCTTCTAGATCTCTAATAATTACCTTGTTAGTGTTGCAAACTTGGATATATTGCTTATTCTATCCAAATCATTAATATATATGTAATCGTTGGGGTCCAGGCACTGAGTGCCGGTACCATAGTATGCTGCCCATTTGAAAATAAAGTTTACTCCTATTTATATTTTTGAGCAGTTCTTAACACATCAATACTGAACCCAAATTACATGTGCTTTAAGTTGTATACTATTTTATGTGGACATTGTCGAAAGTTCTGATATTAGATATAAAAAATCCATGGTTTCTTATCTTGTTTAATTGTTCAACCTTTCTCTGTTAACTGAGGTGCTGAATAGGAAATTCTTTCGCACTTCTGTTCTTTTCTCTGCTTCTCTTCCTTCTTTTTTTCTTTCCTTTCTACTTTCTCACCTCCATTCCCCCTCTTTTTTTTTTATTCTTCCCTTATTCCTTTGAGGGAAGGATTATTTTTGCATTGAGGGAGCCAGGTGGTTTAAAAAGTTTAATTCGGGCTGGGGGTATGTTCAGATGCTGAGAGATGGAGCGGGGGCTTGTAATCAGGAGTTTTAGAAGGTTGAGAGGGATCTTATTGGATTTAATATAATTAAGGTTAGAAGTGGGAGGCAGGAAATGTTTCGATGTTGGGGGGGGTGAGAAAGGGGCACAACAGTTTAGAATAAGGTAGCATTTTCGGACTTAGATGAGGGAAAAATTTCCAAGGAGGAGAACGTAGAAAATAGAAAAATAAAAAAAAATTGGTGGAGTAGGCCATTCGGTTCGAGCCTGCTCGCATTCATATGATTGGTGTATGCAATCAGTATTGTATGTTTACATCATGAACGTTTAGCACAATGGCCAATTAATCCTTTAAATAATAACTATGAAAATGGCCTAATATTCTGTGGAAGAGAATTAGAGATCACACTTCTGTATGAAAAATGTTTTCTCATTCTGTCCTAAATGGGAAATTCATTATTACTTAGCATTGACACTTGTAGGGACCTTAATCGGGAAAATTTCTGGATTAGTATCACCTTAAGGATTTGTAGTTTTATAATATCGCAATCTTCTAAATTCTAGCGATAAAGAAGGAGTTATATTTTTATATGAAGTTGATCAGGATAAGTTCTGGTGTGAACTTCTCTGGACTCCTCTATGGCAGAATGTCTTTTCAAGGATTGGAGACAAATGTATGAATATACGTGTGGTACACAAATGTAAATGCAGTAGACTCTGTTATATCAAATTTTTCGTATGATGCTAATCCCATTTGTTTTTCATGATGTGACTTGGCTGGTACTTTCAATGATGGTGTAAGACCCAGGTGCGTTGCATTCTTTTCCTAATTTGGACTTCAGATTAATAGTCAACCTCTGTTTTTAGGAAAAGGGTAACTCCAATTTATCCGCATTATACTGCTCTGACAGATTTGCCACTACCACTTATCCAAGTCTCTTGACAGTCTAGATCTCTACTAAACATACCTAGCTTATGTATCTGAAAAACTGGCGAAGTTGCATTCAAATTCTATCCCAATCATTAATTTATATTGTTAAAATAGTGGGGTCTCCAAGCATGAACCTTGCGGTATACTTAGTCATGCTTGATTTGAAGAGAACCGTTTACTCCCTGTGTTCTGTTGCTTATTTGGATTCCAATCAATATGAACCCAATATGTGCTTTAGTTTGTATTATAATCTTTTGTGGGACTTGTTGAAAGACTTTGAAAATCTTAGATAGAACACATCATGGTAATCTTATCTGTTAATTGTCCTTTTTTGTAATGAGGTGTGGAAACCTAGGCACATTTCTCTTTGCCACAAGCTTCTCTCCCTTTGTTCTCTTCCCTCTTTGTTCTCGTCTCCCTCTCTTCCCTCGTATTTCCTCTCTTTTCATCTTTATTTTCTTCTCTCCTTCTCTGGGAGGAATTTTTGTATTGCGGAGCCAGGTAGGATATAAGTTAATTCCGGGGGAATGAAATTAAGATGATAGAGGAGAGGAAAGGAAAAAGGGAAGAAAGGGAGAGAAGGTGTGGCGGGGGATGTATCTGTGAGAGATTGGAGGGTGGGCTTTGTACACTGTGGAGTTTTTTAGAAGGTTGAAGAGGGCATTATTGAAATCTTAACCCTATAATTATCTAAGTTTTTAAGGGTTTGGACACCGTAGCGGAAGGAAAATGTTCGATGTTGGGGGGAGTCCAGAACCAGGGGCATAACAGTTTAGAATAAGGGGTCAGCATTTAGGCGTTAGTGAGGTGAAACATTTCCATCCAGAGTGTTGTGGAATCTGTGGCATTATAGGACTTAGTGTGGGAAAACGTTCCACCAGGAAGCAAGTAGAAATGAAACATTGAATAGGTGAGGGAGTATGGATTCAAGCTGCATCGCCCATTTCAATTGATTATGGCTGTTAAATCAATAATATCCCTTAGCTTTTCCATACACGCGGTTCTTTATACAAGGGCAATTAAGCCCTTTTTAAAATTAGCATACAAATGGGCTCAAATAATTCGGGGGAGAGAATTCCGCAGATTCACACTTCGGTTTGTGAAAAAGTATTTTTATTCGGTCAAAAGGAATTTTCATTTCCTTAAACGGTGGCATTGTCGTGGAATTCCTAACAAGGAAATTTTGAGTAGTGTCAACTTAAGAATTTTGTAGTTTCTATAAATCCCCCTCAATCTTCTAAATTGACTAGCGAGTACAAGCCGAAGTCTATTCAGTCTTTCTTCATATGGAAGTTCCTGGACATCCTAGAATCAACCTGTTGAACCTTCTCTGTACTCCCTCTATCGCAAGAATGTTCTTTCCTCAGATTAGGTGACCACTCACTAACAGCTATCCAAGTCACCTTGCAGCCTCCTCGCATTCTCCTCACAGCTAACCCAGCTATCATCAGCAAACTTGGAGATGTTGTATTCAATTCCCCTCATCCAGATCATTAATATTATATTGTAAATAGCTGGGGTCCAGCACTGAGCCTTGCGGTACCCCACATAGTCTCTGCTCCCTCATTCTGAAATGGACCAGTATGCTTCTACCTTTGGGCTTCTGTCTGCAGCCAGTTCTCTATCCACATCAATAGTGAACCCCCAATACCGTGTGCTTTAAGTTTGTATACTAAACTCTTGTGTGGGACTTGTCGAAAGCCTTCTGAAAGCCAGATATAACACATCACTGCTTCTCCTTATCCACTCTACTAATTACATCCTCAAAAAAAATTCAATAAGATTTGTCAGACATTGTATTGTATTGTATTCAATTTATTGTCATTACTCATTTTAGAAACAACGAAAGTGGATTGATTTACATTTTGTAAATCAATCCATGCTGACTTTGTCAAATGATTTCTTCACTTTCCAAATAGTGCTGCTATCCCATCTTTACAACTGACTCTAGCAGTTTCCCCCACCATAACCGATGTGAGACTAACAGGTCTGTAATTCCCCGTTTTTCTCTCTCCCCTCCTTTTTAAAAAGTGGGGTTACATTAGCTACCCTCCAATCTCAGGAACTACTCCAGAATATAAAGAGTTTTGAAAAATTATCACTAAGGCATCCACTATTTCTGGGGCTACTTCCTTAAGTACCCTGGGATGCAGCCTATCTGGCCCTGGGGATTTTTATCGGCCTTTAATCCATTCAATTACCTAAGACCACATTCGGCTAACCTGGATTTCCACTCAGTTCCTCCATTCATTTGACCCGCGATCCCCCTGCTATTTCCGTAGATTATTTATGTCCTTCCTTTTGTGAAGACAGAACCAAAGTAGTTATTCATTTGGTCTGCCATGACCTTGTTCCCCATGATCCAATTCACCTGTTTCTGACTGCAGGCATCTACATTTGTTTTAACTAATCTTTTTCTCTTCACATATCGATAACAACTTTTGCAGTCAGTTTTTATGGTCCCTGCCAGTTTTTTTTTTTCATAATCCATTTTCCCTTTCCTAATTAAGCCCTTTGTCCTCCTTGTTGGACTCTGAATTTCTCCAGTCGTCTGGTAGGCTGCTTTCTTCTGGCTAATTTGTACGCTTCATCTTTTGTTTTGATACTATCCCTGATTTTCTTTGTTTTCCACGGATACACTACTTCCCTGATTTTTTTATTTTGCCAAATTGGGATGAGCAATTGTATGTAGTTCATCCATGCAGTCTTTAAATACCTTCCATTGCCTATCCACCGTCAACCCTTTAAAGAATCACTTGCCAATCTATCTTGGCCAATTCACGTCTCATACATTCAAAGTTACCTTTCTTTAAGTTCAGTACCCGTGTTTCTGAATTAACAATGTCACTCTCCATCCTAATGAAGAACTCAACATATTATGGTCACTCTTGCCCAAGGGGCCAACGACAACAAGGCTGCTAACTAACTCTTCCTCATTACTCATATACCCAGTCTAGAATAGCCTGCTCTCTTGTTGGTTCCTCTACATGTTGGTTTAGAAAACTATCCCGCATACATTCCAAGAAATCCTCTTCCTCAGCACCCCTGCCAATTTGATTCACCCAATCTATATGTAGATTGAAAAGTCTCCCCTCTCTCTCTCTCTCTCTCTCTCTCTCTCTCTCTCTCTCTCTCTCTCTCTCTCTCTGTTTATCTGTTTGTCTGTTTCTCTCTCTCTCTCTCTGTCTCTCCCTCTCTCTCTCTGTCTCTCTCCCACTCTGTCTGGGACAACATAGTGGGTGAACATAGACCCGTTCCTGCCAATTGTGGGCCTAACTGCATATAGATACATAACATACTCAACACAAAGGACAGGAAAGAGAAATGATCTGCAAATAGAAATGCCATTGGCCAGGACAGATATTTATAAGAATTCGTTCTTTGGAAGAACCGCAATGGAATGGAATAAATGAGACAATATCGTCTAAATGTTTAAGAAGGAACTGCAGATGCTGGAATATCGAAAAGATACAGAAGGGTGTGAAATGGGGATAGAAGCACTAGATAGGAAGGTGAAAAGTGGCAGGCAGACAAATGCAGGTCAAAAATCAAAAAGGCCACCTTTCAACATAATTAAATAAGGAAAAAGAGCATTGTAAAAACAAGCCTGAAGGCCTTGTGGCTCAAAGCCAGAAGCATTCGTAATAAGGTGGATGAGTTGAAGGTCAGTTAGCTATTAATGATTATGATATAGTTGGGATCATGGAGACATGGCTCCAGGGTGACCAGACGGAGAGAGAGACAGACAGAGAGATAGACAGAGAGAGGGAGAGAGAGAGGGGGAGAGAGAGAGTGTGAAACAGAGCGAGAGACACAAAGAGAGAGATAGAAAGGTAGAGAGAGGCAGAGAGAGACAGAGAGAGATAGGGAGAGAGAGAGAAAGAGCGTGAGAAATAGTGTAACAGAGAAAGAGGCAGAAAGAGACAGAGAGTGAGAGACAGAGATAGGCAGAGAGAAAGAGAGAAACAGAAAGAGAGACAGAGAGAGAGAGGCAGAAAGAGAGAGAGATTTAGAGACAGAGAGACAGAGAGAGGGAGGCAGAGAGAGAGAGAGAGAGAGAGAGCGAGAGAACAAAGTGGACAATGAAGGCATGAGAGAGGAGCCGGCCAAGGTAGACTGGAAAGGGATCCTAGCAGGAATGCCGGTGGAACAGCAATGGCAGGAATTTCTGGGCATAATCCGGAAGACACAGTATGATTTCATTCGAAAAAGGAAGAAATATTCTAAGGGGAGTAGGAGGCAACCGTGGTTCACAAGAGAAGTTTGGGATAGAATAAAACCTAAAATAAAAGATGTTAAACACAGCAAAGAGTAGCCGGAAGCCAGAGGATTGGGAAACTTTCATAGGACAACAGAAGGAAACAAAACGGGCAATACAGGCTGAAAAGATGAAGTACGAGGGGATGTTGGCTAGGAATATACAGAAGGACAGTAAAACAGAGAGAGAGCAAGAGAGACAGAGATAGAGAGAGTAAGAGAGGGAGGGACAGAGAGAGGGAGGGACAGAGAGAGGGAGAGAGAGAGAGAGAGAGAGAGAGATAGAGAGAGAGTGAGAGAGAGAGTGAGAGAGAGACAGAGATGGAGAGAGTGGGATAAAGAGAGACAGACAGAGATTGGGGGACAGAGGGAGAGAGGGGGCGACAGAGAGAGAGAGTGTGTGTGAGAGAGAGGGGGGGGACAGAGAGAGAGAAGCGAGAGCGAGCGGGGGGACAGAGAGAGAGAGAGAGAGAGAGGGGGGACAGAGAGAGAGGGAGAGAAAGAGAGGGAGAGAGAGAGAGAGAGAGAGAGAGAGAGAGAGAGAGAGAGAGAGAGAGAGAGAGTCAGAGGGGGACAGAGAGAGAGAGAGACAGAGGGGGACAGAGAGAGAGCGACAGTGAGAATGTGCTGGAGTAACTCAGCGGGTCAGGTAGCATCTGTGGAGAAGATAGACACAAAGTGCTGGAGTAACTCAGCGGGTCAGGCAGCATCTGTGGAGAGAATGAATGGGTGAAATTTTGGGTTGAGACCCCTCTTTGGTTTAGTTTAGTTTAGAGATGCAGCGCGGGAACAGGTCTTTCAGCCCGCGGAGTCCGCGCCGCCCAATAGAAAGATAGAAATATTAGATGAATGTTTGAATAAACATCCGAATACAGAAAAAATTATTTCATATATATATAACATCTTATTGGAAGGTGATGTTCCATCAACAGAAATACATAGACAATCGTGGGAAAATGAATTATGTCAAACTACTAGACCAGAAATATGGGATGATAGTTTACAACATATACATCATTGTTCGCTAAATGCTAAACACTCTCTTATACAGTTTAAAATATTACATAGATTATATTATTCAAAAAACCAAATTACATTAATATGTTCCCAAAAGTATCTCCTATATGTGATAAATGTCAACATTTAGAAGCCAATCTGGCACACTCATTTACAAATTGTATAAAAAATTACAAAATTCTGGATTGAAATATTTAGGATAATTTCGAATGTTGTTAATATATCTTTGACACCCGATTCAAAGCTAATAATATGTCTAGGACTATTGGAAAACAGAACAAATAGTAACAACAAACCAGAAATTTTTTATTGATTAGATGGGTTAATAATTGGGAAAAAAATTTATATTAAAATTTTGAAAGGCCCTACATCCCCCTACAATCAAAATGTGGAATACAGAAATGTCGGATCTTTCTTATGACTGGAGAGATTGAGGCTTGTCTTAATGGACAGGGTTAGATCTCTTCAGAGGGATATGGTCTCCATATATTGAATATTTACAGAGTCATAATGGCTCTCGGTACGAGGGCTTGACTGAGGCCTGAATATTAGAATGGATGAAGAAAAAAAAAGAAAAATAATACATCATGCCTATATCTCCAATGACGGAATAACGATTAATACTCCATTCGTTTTCATATTTTTTATCATTATTTATCTCTATCTTTTCTTACTTTATAAAAAATAATTAAAAAAGCGTATAGAAGCATATAGTCCTAAATCTCAATGTTAGTAATAATATTAATATTATTAATATTATGAAAGTATTTAATGATGTATTTTCGTTTATGTAAAATATGGCAATTTTCATACATATGTTTCTATAATAAAAAATATTCATCAAAAAAAAAAAAGTCCGCGCCGACCAGCGATCACCCCGTACACTAGCACTATCCTATGCACATTAGGGACAATTTAACAATTTTGCGGAGGTCGGTTAATCTACAACCCTGAACGTCTTTGAAATGTTGGAGGAAGTTGTCAACACCCAATTGGATCCCGACTCAAAACTAATATTATTTGGAATATCAGAACAAAGTCTAACACTTACTACAAGCTGACTATAGTATAATAATTGGGAAACAATTAATATTAAAATTTTGGAAAGGTCCTATAACCCCCACAATTAAAATGTGCATTATGAAAATGTCGGAGACCCTACATTTGGAAAGAATGAGACTTGTCTTAATGGGGACAAACAAGAACTTTTATCAGAGAATATGGTCTCTATTTATTGATTATTTGAAGGGGCGAAACTGGTTCGGCACGAGAACCTGACTGAAGCTCGAATCAAGAATTAGATGAAAAGATATAATTTATAATTTACAAACCTATCTACAATGTTGTATTATTAGTAAATTATTCCATTCTTCTTTGTCATACTTTTCTTTCTCTCTTTCTTTATTATTTTCTATCCATATAAAAAAAAGACAGAGAGAGAGAGAGACTGAGAGAGAGTCAGACAGAGAGAGAGGTGCGAGAGAGAGGCAGAGACAGACACAGAGAGAGAAAGAAAGAGAGAGAGAGAGACGGACAGAGAGAGAGACAGAGAGAGAGACACACACAGAGACAGAGATACTGAGAGAGACAGAAAGAGACAGAGAGAACGAGAGAGGCAGACAGAGAGAGAGAGACAGAGAGAGAGAGAGAGAGGTACAGAGAGAGAGAAACATATAAACAGAGAAAGAGATATAGAGAGAGAGACAGAGAGAAAGACAGAGAGAGAGAGAGAGAGAGACAGAGAGAGAAACATAAACAGAGAAAGACAGGGAGAGACAGGCAGAGAGATAGAGAGAGAGACAGAGAGAGAGGAGTGAGAGTGGTCAGAGAGAGAGGGACAGAGAGAGAGAAACAGAGGCAGAAAGAGAGAGAGACACAGAGAGCGACAGAGAGATAAAAGAGAAAAGAGACAAGAGAGAAAGAGCAGAGAGAAAGATACAGAGAGAGAGAAAGACAGAGAGACAGCGAGAGAGAGATACAGAGACAGACACAGAGAGAGAAAGAAAGAGAGAGAGAGACAGAGACAAAGAAAGATACAGAGAGAGAAAGACAGGCAGAGACTCACACACAGAGACAGAGAGCTACGGAGAGAGAAAGAGATAATGGGAGAGCAGAGTTAGAGACAAACAGACGGAGAGAGAGACACAGAGAGAGAGAGACAAAGAGAGAGAGAGAGACAGACAGACAGAGAGAGCAGACAGGCAGAGAGAGAGAGACAGACAGACAGCGAGAGGGACTAGAGAGGGACAGGCAGATAGAGAGAGACAGAGAGAGGGACAGAGAGAGACAGAGAGAGGGACAAAGAGAGACAGGGAGGGAGACAGAGAATGAGAAAGGCATTAGAGAGACAGAGTGAGAGAGAATGGAGCGAGAGAGAGAGACATAGAGAGAGAAACAGAGGGAGACAGAGACAGAAAAATATATAAAGCAGAGTCATTAAATAATTGATAATATTAGCAATGCATGACTGTTATACATGAAATGTTCTTGTTATGTAAATGCTTCTAATAAAAAAATACTTTAAAAAAATGTTGGAGGAAACTGGAGCACCCTGAGTAAAAACCCACGCATGTCAAGGGGAGAACGTACAAACTCCACACAGACAGCACCCATAGTCAGGATCGAGCCCTGGTCGCTGGCGGTGAGACAGCAACTGTACTGCTGCGCCACTGTGCCACACAGAATTATATAACGGTTTCCTCCGCCATAAACGCACCCAATATGTGCTAGTAATGTCCTGTTTGCCAGCTTGTTGACCCTCTGTGTTCCCCTCCTGCAGGGTTCAGGAGCCGTTGCTGTGGACGGAGAGACGGGGACGTGAGCGGCCATTGAGGGCGGCCAGGGTGCTTGTGAGCCCTCCCCCCCCCCATCTGCTCGGTGTGCGGGCTGAGCTTCGAGGGGCTGAGCTTCGTTGGAGGACCACATGACGGGGCACAACAAGGAGAAGCATTATTAGTGCGACGTGTGTGGCAAGGTCTGGCAGAAGCCGAGCCTGCTGGAGGCCCACCGGCGGGTGCACACGGGAGAACGCCCCTTCGACTGTTCGGAGTGCGGCTAGACCTTCACCCGCAACAGCAACTTGCTGCGGCACAACCACGTGCACTCCAGTGAGAGGCCCTTCACCTGCTCCGATTGCGGCAAGGACTTCACGAGCATGGATGTGCCGAAGATCCACCGGCAGGTGCACATGGGCGAGACGCCCTTTGGCTGCTCCACCTGCGGCAGGAACTTTGCCCATTTGTCGGGGTTGCGGAAGCACCGGCGGGTGCACAGCAGTGAGCGGCCCTTCACCTGCTCTGACTGCGGCAAAGGCTTCAAGTCGTCACCTGAGCTGAAGCAGCACAGGCGCGTACACACTGGAGAGCGCCCCTACACCTGCAGCAACTGCGGCAAGGGCTTCTCTCATTCCGGCACCCTGCTGGTGCACCAGCGCACCCACACCGGCGAGCGCCCCTACACCTGCGCCCAGTGCAGCAAGAGCTTCACCAAGTCCAGCACCCTTCTGACCCACCAGCGCACCCACACCGGCGAGCGCCCCTATGCCTGCACTCAGTGCGGCAAGAGCTTCACCCATTCCAACACTCTGCGGTACCACCAGCGCACCCACACCGGGGAGCGCCCCTACACCTGTGCCCAGTGCGGCAAGGGCTTCACCAGCTCCTGCGCCCTTCTGTCCCACCAGCGCACCCACACTGGGGAGCGCCCCTACACCTGCACCCAGTGCGACAAGGCCTTCACCCGCTCCGGGACCCTGCTGGTGCATCAGCGCACCCACACCGGGGAGAGCCCCTACACCAGCGCCCAGTGCAGGAAGAGCTTCACCAATTCCACCAACCTTCTGTCCCACCAGCGCACCGACACCGGCGAGCGCCCCTTCACCTGCGCCCAGTGCGGCAAGGGCTTCACCAAGTCCAGCGCCCTTTTGACCCACCAGCGCACCCACACCGGCGAGCGCCCCTATGCCTGCGCCCAGTGCGGCAAGAGCTTCAGCCATTCCAGCACTCTTCTGTACCACCAGCGCACCCACACTGGCGAGCGCCCCTACACCTGTGCCCAGTGCGACAAGGGCTTCACCAACTCCAGCGCCCTTCTGTCCCACCGGCGCACCCACACCGGGGAGCGCCCCTACACCTGTGCCCAGTGCGGCAAGAGCTTCACCAATTCCAGCACCATGCTGTACCACCAGCGCATCCACACCGGCGAGCGCCCCTACACCTGCACCCAGTGCGACAAGGGCTTCACCCGCTCCAGGACCCTGCTGGTGCATGAGCGCACCCACACCAGGGAGCGTCCCTACACCTGCGCTCAGTGCGGCAAGAGCTTCACCCATTCCAGCAACCTTCTGTCCCACCAGCGCACCGACACCGGCGATCGCCCCTTCATCTGCGTCCTGTGCAGCAAGGGCTTCACCCAGTCTTCCAAGCTGCTGTCCCACCAGCCTACACTCAGACCATAACCCTCCATTCCTTTCCCGTCTATATACCTATCCAATTTAATTTTAAATGTTAAAATCGAACCTGCCTCCACCACTTCCACTGGAAGCTCATTCCACACAGCTACCAATCTCTGAGTAAAGACGTTCCCCCTCATGTTATACCTAAACCTTTGTCCGTTAATTCTCAAATCATGTCGTCTTGTTTGAATCTTCCCTACTCTCAATGGAAAAAAGCTCATCCACGTCAACGCTGTCTATCCCTCTCATCATTTTAAAGACCTCTATCAAGTTCCCCCTTAACCTTCTGCGCTGCAAAGAATAAAGACCTAACTTGTTCAACCTTTCTCTGTAACTTAGGTGCTGAAACCCAGCCAACATTCTCTCTCCCCCTTTCTCCCTCTCTGCCTCTCTCTCTCTCTCTCCCTCTCTCTGTCCCTCTCTCTCCCCCTCCCTCTATCTATCCCCCTCTCTCCATCTCTCCCCCGCTCTCCCTCCATCTCCAGGGAAGGACATTCGTGCTATTGAGGGAGTGCAGCGTAGGTTAACCATATAACCATATACCAATTACAGCACAGAAACAGGCCCTTTCGGCCCTTCCAGTCCGTGCCGACCATTTGTATTCCCCTAGTGCCATCTACCTGCACTCAGACCATACCCCTCCATTCCCTTCACGTCCATATACCTATCCACTTTACTTTTAAATGTTAAAATCGATCCTGCCTCCACCACTTCTGCTGGAAGCTCATTCTACACAGCCACCACCCTCTGAGTAAAGAAATCCCCCCTCACGTTACCCCTAAACTTCTGTCCCTTAATTCTCATGTCATGCCCTCTTGTTTGAATCTTCCCTACCCTCAATGGGAAAAACGTATCCACGTCAACTCTGTCTATCCCTTTCATCATTTTAAAGACCTCAATCAAGTACCACCCTTAACCTTCTGCGCTCCAAAGAATAAAGACCCAACTTGTTCAACCTTTCTCTGTAACATAGTTGCTGGAACCCTGACAACATTCCAGTAAATCTCCTCTGTACTCTCTCTATTTTGTTGACATCCTTCCTATAATTCACAAGTATAATTCACAAGGTTCAGAAGTTTAATTCCCAGGATGGCGGGACTGTCATATGCTTAGAGAATGGAGCAGCTGAGCTTGTACACTCTGGAGTTTAGAAGGATGAGAGGAAATCTTATTGAAACATCTAAGATTATTAAGGGTTTGGACACGCTAGAGGCAGGAAACATGTTCCCGATGTTGGGGGAGTCCAGAACCAGGGGCCACACACAGTTTAAGAATAAGGGGTCAGTCATTTAGGACTTAGATGAGGCGAAACCTTTCCACCCAGAGAGTTGTGAATCTGTGGCTATTTGGGACTGAGATGTGGAGAAACATTCCCACCCAGTGTAACGTAGAAACATAGAAACATAGAAAATAGGTGCAGGAGTAGGCCATTCGGCCCATCGAGACTGCACCGCCATTCAATATGACCATGGCTGATCATCCAAGTCAGTATCCTGTACCTGCCTGCTCTCCATACCCCCTGATCCCTTTAGCCACAAGGGCCACATCTAACTCCCTCTTAAATATAACCAATGAACTGGCCTCAACTACCTTCTGTGGCAGAGAATTCCAGAGATTCACCACTCTCTGTGTGAAAAATGTTTTCCTCATCACGGTCCTAAAGGAATTCCCCTTTATACTTAGACTGTGACCCCTTGTTCTGGACGTCCCCAACATCGGGAACAATCTTCCTGCATCTAACATATCCAACCTCATAAGAATGTGTAAGTTTCTATAAGATCCCCCCTCAATCTGCTAAATTCTAGTGTATAAGCCGAGTCTATCCAGTCTTACCTCATATGAAAGTCCTGACATCCCAGGAATAAGCCTGGTTAACCTTCTCTGTACCCCGTCTATGGCAAGAATGTCTTTCCTCAGATTTGGAGACCAAAACTGTACGCAATAATCCAGTGTGATCTCACCAAAACCCCGTACAACTGCAGTAGAACCTCCCTGCTCCTATACTCAAACCCTTTCACTATGAATGCTAACATACCATTCGCTTTCTTCACTGCCTGCTGCACCTGCATGTCTACTTTCAATGATTGGTGTACCATGACACCCAGGTCTCGTTGCATCTCCCCTTTTCCTAATCGGCCACCTTTCAGATAATAGTTTACCCTCCTGTTTTAGCCACCAAAGGGATAACCTCACATTTATCCACATCATACTGCATCTGCCATGCATTTGCCCACTCACCCAGCCAATCCAAGTCACCTTGCAGCCTCCTAGCATCCTCCTCACAGCTAACCCCAGCTTAGTGTCATCCGCAAACTTGGAGATGTTGCACTCAATTCCCTCATCCAGATCATTAATATATATTGTAAATAGCTGGGGTCCCAGCACTGAGCCTTGCGGTACCCCACTAGTCACTGCGTGCCATTCTGAAAAGGACGCGTTTACTCCTACCCGTTGCTTCCTGTCTGCCAGCCAGTTCTCTATCCACATCAATGCTGAACTCCCAATACCGTGTGCTTTAAGTTTGTATACTAATCTCTTGTGTGGGACCTAGTTGAAAGCCTTCTGAAAGCCCAGATATAACACATCCACTGCTTCTCACTTATTCACTCTGCTAGTTACATCCTCAAAAAATTCAATAAGATTTGTCAGACTTTGTATTGTATTGTATTCAATTTATTGTCATTATCTCATTTTAGAGACAACAAAATGGATTGATTTACCTTTAGTAAATCCATGCTGACTTTATCCAATGATTTCTCCACTTTCCAAATGTGCTGCTATCCCATCTTTAATAACTGACTCTAGCAGTTTCCCCACTACCGATGTGAGACTAACTGGTCTGTAAATCCCCGTTTTCTCTCTCCCTCCCTTTTTAAAAAGTGGAGTTACATTAGCTACCCTCCAATCCTCGGGAACTACTCCAGAATCTAAATAGTTTTGAAAAATTATCACTAAGGCATCCACTATTTCTGGGGCTACTTCCGTGGGATGCAGCCTATCTGGCCCTGGGGATTTATCAGCCTTTAATCCATTCAATTTACCTAACACCACTTTCCGGCTAACCTGGATTTCACTCAGTTCCTCCATCTCATTTGACCTGCGATCCCCTGCTATTTCCGGCAGATTATTTATGACTTCCTTAGTGAAGACAGAACCAAAGTAGTTATTCAATTGGTCTGCCATGTCCTTGTTCCCCATGATCAATTCACCTGTTTCTGACTGCAAGGCACCTACATTTGTTTTAACTAATCGTTTTCTCTTCACATATCGATAAAAACTTTTGCAGTCAGTTTTTATGTTCCCTGCCAGTTTTCTTTCATAATCCATTTTCCCTTTCCTAATTAAGCCCCTTGTCCTCAATCTCTCCAGATGGAGTGTCTCCGACATTTCTGTATTCCACATTTTGATTGTGGGGGATGTAGGGCCTTTCCAGAATTTTAGTATTCATTTCTTCCCAATTATTAAACCGTAATCAATAAAGGTTCTTTGATTCGTTGTTATTAATTGGTCTGTTTCAAGTATTCCTAGTATTATTTACTTTGAATCTGGGGTCAAAGTTATATTAACAACATTCGAAATTAACCTAAATATTTCTATCCAGAATTTTGTAATTTTTACACAGTTTGTAAATGAATGTGACAGATTAGCTTCTAAATGTTGACATTTATCACATATGGGAGATACTTTTGGAAAGATGTTATGTAGTTTGGATTTTGAATAACGTAGTCTATGTAGTATTTTAAACTGTATAAGAGAGTGTTTAGCATTTAACGAACAATGGTGTATATGTTGTAAACTTTCGTCCCATATTTCTGGTCTAATAATTTGACTGAGTTCGTTTTCCCAAGATTGTCTATATATTTCTGTTGATGGGACATCACTTTCCAATAAGGTGTTATATATATATATATGAAATCATTTTTTTTGTGTTCGGATGTTTATTTAAGCATTGATCTAAAATAGTAAGATTAAACGAGAACTTACCAAGTTTGAAGGTTGATCTGTATTTTACGAGGAGTCGCGGTGAGGGATTTTGTGAAGACCCGCCAGCACGATGCGCGGCATCCTTCAAAGCAGCGGTGTGGAATCACAGAACCAAACCATGACTAAAAAATGTAGAACTACCTGATGAAAATGTAGAACTACCTGGTTGACCTTATGATAGAGGGTGGGAGCGGTGGGCACGAAATCCCTCACCGCGACTCCTCGTAAAATACAGATCGACCTTCAAACTTGGTAAGTTCTCGTTTATCTTACTATTTTACTTCAAGATTTCAAACCTCTGTGATTTCACGCCCTGGACAACGTCCATGCTTATCACACTGTCGCCAGTCTGATGGAGGAAGGCTGTTAATGGAGTTCAGTCGAAACTGGCTGAAAAATCAACACCATTTATTAATCAAATAAACAACAAAAACCCCTAATTCGGGGCCAGACATTTACTGAGCGGTTCCCAGGATAGCTTCTACGAATGTCGCAGGGGCGGCCAGAGGCTTGTTATAGAACCGCTGAAAGGTTTTTCCACTGGCCCAGCCCGCGGTGGCGAGAATGTGATCCATGGGCACCTCCATGGCTCTCGCCACTGCTGTGGATGCAGCCCTGGTGGAATGAGACTTAAAATGTCAGTAGCAACTCCTGCTGCATCCAGCACCACCCTGAGCCACCTGGCGATCGTCTGTGTAGTCACCCGATGATGCGCAGGTTTATGACTGATGAGGAGCCCCTGTTCCTTCATCCTGATAACTCCAGTAACTCGAATGTAATGGTGGAGATGGGTGACCATGCAGAGAGTGGCATCTACAGGGTACGCCCGAAATTCCAACTGCAGCCCATGCACCCATGGCCTGTGCTGTTTTAATAATTCTTTGACAAAGAAATTTATTTGACCAGGGGTGGCCACCATGTTGTCCAGTCGCAGTTTCTGTAACGTCTGGACTCGTTGGGCTGTAGTCAGTGCCATAAGCATCACCACCTTGAGGGTGAGCTGTTTGAACGGTAGCTCATCTATTGGAGCCCAGCTCCTCAGTAGGGTCAGCACGATCCCCACATCCCACGTTACTGTATATCTGGGTCGTGGAGGGTTGGTGTTGAACACTCCCCTCATTAGTTTAGACACCAGGTGGTTGGAGCCGACACCTATATCCAGGTATGAGGACAGCGCACCCCTGGCGCTGTTGATGGCACTGTAGCTGAGGCCAGCATCGAAACGGAGGCCTGCTAGAAACTCCAACACATCAGGTATTGTTGCCGAGTTGGAAGATTTGTTGGTCCGGGCACAGAATGCCTCCCACTTTCTGATTTGGGTGAGGTATTGTTTCCGAGTTGATTCTCGGCATGATGCGTCGATCAGGTCTATGGCTCTTAACAAGATGCTTGCCCGGATGAGTGGTCTTTCAGAACCTGCAGACCAACAAGTTTAAATGACCATGGCAAGGATGACTGACCCCCCCCCCCCGTAATGGGGCGAGTAATCAATTTGGGATGTTTCCCAATCGCCATCCATGGTTGTTTTAAAATTTCTACAACCATCGGGTACCATGGTTGTGTAGGCCAGTCGGGAATGATCAATATGCCAGTTGCAGAGTCTAGTTTAATTTCCTGCAATACCCGACTGGTGAGGCAGAATGGGGGAAATGCGTAGCAAACCATTTCCCCCAATGGATAAAAACGCATCCATTGCTATTGCCCCAGGTCTGGTTCCCACAACACATATGTTGGTATTCGATGGTTCAGCCTGGACGCAAATAGGTCAATATCTGGTGTCCCAAAATGAGCTATAATATCTCCAAAATTATAGCATCCACTCAATGTTGTCATCCACTCAATGTTGTCATTGAAGACTCGTGACCTGGTGCCCGCCACTGAATTAAGCTTCCCAGGCAAATAGGTCGCAGTAATCCAAATCTTTCTTTCAATGCACCAGTGCCAATTGTAATAGCCAATTCATCACAAACTAGCGACCTGATACCACCCATATGATTGATGTAAGCCACTACTGTAGCATTATCTATTTGAAAGCGGACATGTAATCCCATGAATTAGTACAGTAAGCCCGCAGTCCATGAAATGTTCCAAGCATTTCTATATAGTTTATCCCATGTGGCTCCAGGAATGTAGACTCATGAAAGTTCCATCTGCCACCACAACTGGACATCGTATCAGTTGCTCACCAGCCTTGTGCGCTTTGGTCAGTTTGTAGCACAACATCAGGGTTGCTCACTATAATAGGTCAATGACATTCTTTAATATTATCTACCCACCATTGTAGCTCATTTCTAGCTTCCGGTGGTAACCGAATTGGCCGATCAAAGCGGCCAGCATTTTTTTTTTTTTTTTTTTTTTAATGCTGTGATTTTTGATCTTTGTAAATGTCGGTAGTGTAGCGGTCCGAATCGTGCAGCTGGGAATGTAGTTACCAATTTCCCTATAACTTTTGCAGTTTGCCGAATGGTCGGTACCCTGGCGCAAGCAAGATTGTGGCACTCTTCTATTATAGCAGTAGCTTTATTAGTTGGGATGGTAAACTTCATTAAATTGGTGTCTAGGGTGAACACCAAATAATCCATAACCCGTACCGGTTGCAGTTTTGATTTGTCTGGATGGATTACAATCCCAGCTTCTCAAGCAGAGCCTTGGTTGCAGCCATTCCTTGAATTGCCAATTGGAGGGTCTGCCCCACTATAAGGATTTCATCCAATATGCCATCACTATATAATCTTGTTGTCGGAGTAGAGCCAATACAGGTTTACCAATTTGGTGAATAGCCTAGGGCTGTGATGATTCCATTGGGCAATGCACCCTTCCAGACAACTTCAGAAATTCCCTGTGAGCCTCAGCGATGGGCACCGTATAGTATGCATCTTTCAAATCGATGCATGCCATAAAGTACCCTGGGTAAAGCATCTGCCTAGCTGTTCCAAAAGTATCCATTTTGAAATGGGTATATTGTACAAAAGTGTTCAACTCAGTTAAATCTATTATAATCCGACATCCCTCTTCTTTTTTACTCCTGGTGAACATATTAAACTCAAACTCAATAGGTTCATGCTTGGTTTTGCCAATTACCCCTTTTTCTGCTAGCCGTATAATTTCAGCATGCCTGCCTCCACCTCTTTTTGGGATAGAGTAAAATTCCTACGAGGCGAATGCTGGGTAGGGGAATTTATACCTCCAATAAATTATATACCCTTGAACACTTTGTAAAATAAACTCATCTGTGGTGACAGTTTTCCCATATGTCCAAGGAAGCCCACAATCGCCCACCTATTCGTGCAGGAAGGGATGCTACGGCGTGAGTGGAACCAGACCCCCTTACCACCATGGTTAACGGCGGTTCCGTACACACGGTGTTTTGGGTGGACGTTACGGAGGTTGACGGGCCGGCGGCCGCATTTTCCATGCAGGCCGCTGTTGGCCTTGCCCTAAAATGTCGTTGTGTTTGTTGAGAAGGAGGTAGGTAGTATCTTTGTGCCCTGTCCGGCAGCCTTGGTTCCCAGGTTGTATTAGGCTGTTGCCGGTGATATGGGTGAAGTCTGGCCGATGGAGTTTCATGAGGCCCGCTGTTTTGGCCTTCTTGTCCAGTTCCTTCACCTGTTTGGACAGGTCTCCAAACAACTGATGCGGTGGTGGAGCGGTAATGGTCGGCACAACCCCGCGAATTTGGGGTTGAGTGTGGGCTTTATGGAGCTCGTACGCAGGCAATTTATCTCATACAGGGCGTTGCATAGGAGTGCCAGAGCATCTTGCAGTTTACTGGACACATTATCCCCGACCAGGGTCCTAGCAAACGCTGTTATGCCCGCGGAGAACCTTTCTCCAAGGTATTATTGAGAACCTGACTCTGGAGTTGGTGCGTAATTAGGCAATCAATGGTGCCCGCCAATTTGTGGTGCAGGGGCTCACCTGTCTGGGTGGAAACGGCTAACTTCACTCACCACATCCAGCATATCCTCCTCATGCTCTGGCTCAGCGGTCACTGGCTGTCCCGGGTCGTCTTCAAACAGCAGCTGGGCAATCACTAATGCTTCTGGCTGGAGACGATGAGATGCTGAGTGGTGTCCTTGCACGGCTAGTGGATGCCCGCGAGTCCTGCTCTTCTCGTTCCCGGTCCCGCTGGAGGCGTTGCACCACTAAGAGCTCCAACCGCTCTATGCGAACGTCCCTGCTATATGCAGCGGACAAGCCGACTTCCCCTGGCTGCGGTACGTTTTTGCACTTTGCAGGGCTCCCCTGTCGTGCGGCTGTCCCCCGGCCCAGCCCCCTCGGGTCTTCTGGAGCTCGGGATGGGTTGCCTGTAAAGAACGAGACCCCTTGCCACGTACCTGTATCCCCCCTTCTTTTCTTGGGGGAGGGGGTCGGAGTCTGGATCCGTTGCATCCAGCTCCGGAGCGGTAACCCATTCGGGTAAGTCGGCCCCTGAATCAGCGGGAGCGCCCGACTTCCGCATTCCTTCCCCCACCATGCGTTGAAGCTGCCGGTGTTCCTTGCAGCTCCGGGGACAAGGGCCCTTGGCTGGCCGCAGCTCAGCTCCTTGACAGCGTCGTCCTCCGGCCCTTGTCCATCCTGTGAAGCGAAGGTAATACTTACCTGCCGGTCTTGTGAAGGAGCTGGAGGAGAGAGCGCACCCCCCCCCCCCCCCCCCCAGCCTGCCGATGCAAATGCGCGCGACGATATGCCACGCATGTGTGCTGGCGGGGTCTTCACGAAGTCACTCACATGACTCCGAAGTAAAATGTCTATCTTTCTATTTCTAAGTTCCTGTGTGTTTGCTTTAACATAGTCTCTGATTTGTAAATATCTAAAATAATCTTTAGAGTGCAGTCCATAAATTTGTTGTAAATCTTGAAATGAAAGAGTTTTCCTCATAGAGATCACCCATCTTAATAATTCCCTTGTTTTTCCATTGTAAAAAGCCTTTATCCATCATTGAAGGTTTAAATGTAACGTTATTTACAATGGTAAGGGATAGTGGTATAGATTTCAGTTTTAATGTTTTCTTTATTTGTTTCCAAATATGTATTCCATTTTCTATTATCGGGTTTTCGCTATAGATTTTCTTAGCTAAATTAATATTAGCAAATATTATAGAACTAATTTCAAAAGGAGAACAATCTTCTTTTTTCCATATTTAACCAAATTGGTTGGTTATCTGTCTCTTCTAACCAAAAATTCATATTTTTAATATTAACTGCCCAGTAATAAAACATAAAATTTGGTAGTGCTAAACCATTTATTTTTGATTTACATAAATGTTTTTTCTTTATTCTATGGCTCTTATAATCCCAAATGAAGTTAGTAATTAGGGAGTCCACTTTTTTAAAGACATTTTTAGGAAGATATATCGGAATTAATTGGAAAAGATATAATAATTGTGGGAGAAAAATCATTTTTATTATATTAATTTTACCTAACATTGAAATAGGTAGAGTTTTCCAATATAAAATATTCTTATTTAATTTATTCAATAATGGTGGGAAGTTAGATTTAAATAAAGAATCAAATCTTTTTGTTACGTAAATTCCAAGATATTTAATTTTTTCATTTGTTATCTTAAAAGGGAATTGTTGTAATATGTGTAAATTATTTACCGTTATTGGCATGAGTTCGCTTTTATTCCAATTGATACTATATCCTGAAAAGGATCCAAATTCAGTTATTAATTTTAATAAATTTTGGATACTAATTTCTGGTTTTGTGATGTAAAACAATACATCGTCCGCATGTAAGGAAATTTTATTTTTAGTATCTCTGGTATCGTATCCATATATTTCCGGATGTAATCTCACCCTCTGAGCTAACGGTTCTATTGCAAGTGCAAACAGTAAGGGGGATAAAGGACAACCTTGTCTACAGCCTCGAGATAAATTGAATTTAGTTGATAACATTCAATTTGTTGTTATTCTAGCTGTCGGATTTGTATATAACAATTTGATCCAAGTAATGAAGTTCTCTCCCAATTTGAAAGCTTCCATAACTGAAAACAAATAGGACCATTCCACCTGATCGAAGTCTTTCTCAGCATCTAGCGAGATAACTACTAGATCTTTTTTAATACCTCTTTTCGAATATATGATATTAAATAACCGTCTCAAATTATATGAAGGATATCGTTTTGGTATAAATCCATTTTGATCGGGGTGAATTAATTCATTAATAACTGTGCTTAGCCTTTGTGCTAATATTTTGGTTAGTATCTTTTGATCAGTATTTAAAAGAGCTATAGCTCTAAATGATCCTGGTTCATCCAGGTCTTTGTTTATTTTAGGTATAAGTGTTATGGTAGATTAATTTCACGTTTCTGGTAATTTCTGCTGTGTATATATATATATTCATATAATGATTTCAGACATGGTGCAATCTGATCATGAAATATTTTATAAAATTCCGAGCCAATACCATCTGGTCCCGGTGTTTTACCATGTTTTAATCTAATAGATTCTTGGATTTCTTTTATTGAGATGTCAGCATTTAGTAATTCTCTATTTTGTAAGTCCAACCCTTTCAGATTACATTTTTTTTAAATGCTTCTATTGCTATGTTATTTCCTGTTGTTTTAGCAGTGTATAAGTTTTTATAGTATTGCATAAATCTTTCGTTAATATCTTTAGGTTGTATTAGCAGTTCGCCATTATGCATTAGCACGCATTTCTAATTCCCTGTTTGATGCCATCCCCAACTCCACTACTACTGTTAGGTGGCCTGTACACAACACCCACTAGCGTTTTCTGCCCCTTAGAGTTTCGCAGCTCTACCCATATCGATCCCACATCCTCCATGCTAATGTCCTTCCTTTCTATTGCGTTAATCTCCTCTCTAACCAGCAATGCTACCCCACCTCCTTTACCTTTCTGTCTATCTCTCCTGAATATTGAATATCCCTGGATGTTCAGCTTCCAGCCTTGGTCACCCTGGAGCCATGTCTCTGTGATCCCAACTATATCACAATCTTTAATAGCTATCTGCACC
>JAVHYY010000683.1:32500-38936 GCA_035221665.1 Okamejei kenojei
TTTTGGAAAGGTCCGATAACCCCCACAATTAAAATGTGCATTATGAAAATGTCGGAGACCCTACATTTAAAAAGAATCATACTTGTCTTAATGGACAAACAAGAACTTTATATCAGGATATGGTCTCTATGTATTGATTATTTGAAGGGGCGAACTGGTTCGGCACGAGAACCTGACTGAAGCTCGAATCAAGGATTAGATGAAAAGATATACTTTATAATTTACAAACCTATCTCCAATGTTGTATTATTAGTAAATTATTCCATTCTTCTTTATAATTCTTTTCTTTCTCTCTTTCTTTATTATTTTCTATCTATATAAAAAAAGACAGAGAGAAAGATAGAGAGAGAGAGAGAGATGGAAACATAGAAACATAGACGATAGATGCAGGAGTAGGCCATTCGGCCCTTCGAGCCTGCACCGCCATTCAATATGATCATGGCTGATCATCCAACTCAGTATCCTGTACCTGCCTTCTCTCCATAACCCCTGATCCCTTTAGCCACAAGGGCCACATCTAACTCCCTCTTAAATATAATCAATGGACTGGCCTCAACTACCTTCTGTGGCAGAGAATTCCAGAGACTCGCCACTCTCTGTGTGAAAAATGTTTTCCTCATCTCGGTCCTAAAGGAATTCCCCCTTATACTTAGACTGTGACCCCTTGTTCAGGACCTCCCCAACATCGGGAACAATCTTCCTGCATCTAGCCTATCCAATCCCTTAAGAATGTGTAAGTTTCTATAAGATCCCCCCATCAATCTTCTAAATTCTAGCGAGTACAAGCCAAGTATATCCAATCTTTCCTCATATGAAAGTCCTGACATCCCAGGAATCAGTCTGGTGAATCTTCTCTGTGGCAAGAATGTCTTTCCTCAGATTTGGAGACCAGAACTGTAGGCAATACTCCAGGTGTGGTCTCACCAAAACCCTGTACAACTGCAGTATAGGAGCAGGGAGTACCCTGTACTCCCTGCTCCTATACTCAAATCCTGCATGCCTACTTTCAATGATTGGTGTACCATGACACCCATGTCTCGTTGCATCTCCTCTTTTCCTAATCGGCCACCATTCAGATAATAGTGAGATAATAGTCCACCCTCCTGTTTTCGCAGAGAGAGAGAGAGAGAGAGAGAGAGAGAGAGAGAGAGAGAGAGAGAGAGAGAGAGAGAGAGAGAGAGAGAGAGAGAGAGAGAGAGAGAGAGAGAGAGAGATAAATTCATGGAGAGAGACAGAAAGAGAGAGGGAGAGGTGCGAGAGAGAGACAGAGACAGACAGAGAGAGAAATAAAGAGAGAGACAGAGACGGACAGAGAGAGAGACAGAGAGAGAGACATACACACAGAGAGACAGAGAGAGATACAGATTGAGACAGAGAGAGACAGAGAGAACGGGAGAGGCAGACAGAGAGAGAGAGACAGGCACAGAGAGAGGGAAACAGATAAACAGAAAGAGAGATAGAGAGAGAGACAGAGAGAGAGTGAGAGCGAGAGAGAGGGAGAGACAGACAAAGACACAGAGAGAGAGAGAGGTACAGAGAGAAAGAGAGAGAGAAACAGAGAGAGGCAGAAAGAGAGAGTGACAGGGAGAGACAGAGACACAGAGAGAGACAGAGAGAGATAAAGAGAGAAACATACAGAGATAAAGATACAGAGAGAAAGACACAGAGAGACAGACAGCGAGAGAGAGAGAGAGAGAGGGGTGAGAGAGAGAGACAGAGACAGACACACAGAGAGAGAAAGAAAGAGAGAGAGAGAGAGAGAGAGTGAGGAGAGAGAGAGAGAGAGAGAGAGAGAGAGAGAGAGAGAGAGAAAGAAAGAGAGAGAGAGACAAAGAAAGAGACAGGCAGAGACTCACACACGCTGACAGAGAGCTACAGAGAGAGAGAAAGAAAATGAGAGAGCAGAGATAGAGACAGACAGACAGAGAGAGACACACACAGAGGGAGACATAAAGAGAGAGAGACAGACAGAGAGAAAGAGAGATAGAGATAAGGAGAGAGAGAGATAGACAGACAGAGAGAGAGACACAGAAAGAGACAGAGAGACGGAGAGGCACCGAGAGAAAGAAACAAAGAGACAGAGAAAGACAGGCAGAGAGAGAGACTAGAGAGGGACAGACAGAGAGAGAGAGTGAGACGGAGAGAGAGACAGAGAGAGGCAGAGGGAGAGACAGAGAGAGAGACAGAGAGCGAGACAGAGAGAGAGAGACATGGAGACAAAAACATATATATAAAGCAGTCATTAAATAATTGATAATATTAGCAATGTATGACTGTTATACATGAAATGTAATGTAAATGCTTCTCATAAAAAAATACTTTTAAAAACATGTTGGAGGAAACGGGAGCACCCGGAGTAAAAACCCATGCAGGTGACGGGGAGAACGTACAAACACACAGACAGCACCCATAGTCAGGATCGAGCCCTGGTCTCTGGCGGAGAGGCAGCAACTGTACCGCTGCGCCACTGTGCCGCACAGAATTATATAACGGTTTCCTCCGCCATAAACGCACCCAATATGTGTTAGTAATGTCCTGTTTGCCAGCTTGTTGACCCTCTGTGTTCCCCTCCTGCCGTTGGAGCCGTTGCTGTGGACGGAGAGACGGGAACGTGAGCGGCCTTTAAGGGCGGCCAGGGTGCTTGTGAGCCCCTTCCCCCCATCTGCTCCATGTGCGGGCTGAGCTTCAAGGGGCTGAGCTTCGATGGAGGACCACATGACGGGGCGCAACAAGGAGAAGCGTTATGACTGCGACGTGTGTGGCAAGGCCTGCCAATACCCGAGTGAGCTGGAGGCCCACCGGCGGGTGCACACGGGAGAACACCCCTTCGACTGCTCGGAGTGCGGCAAGAGCTTCACCCACAATGGCAACTTGCTGCGGCACAACAGCGTGCACTCCGGTGAGAGGCCCTTCACCTGCTCTGACTGCGGCAAAGGCTTCAAGTCGTCACGTGAGCTGAAGCAGCACAGGTGCCTGCACACCGGGGAGCACCCCTACACCTGCAGCGACTGCGGCAAGAGCTTCACTTAGTCCAGCAACCTGTTGAAGCACCAGCGCACCCACACCGGTGAGTGCCCCTACACCTGCACTCACTGCGGCAAGAGCTTCACCTGCTCCTCCATCCTGCTCATGCACAAGGGCAACCACACTAGCGAGTGTCCCTACACCTGCGCCCAGTGCGGCAAGGGGTTCACCAAGACCAGCACCCTGCTGGTACACCAGTGCATCCACAATGGCGAGCGCCCCTACACCTGCGCCCAGTATGGCAAGGGCTTCACCCCGTCCAGTCACGTGGTGAAGCACCAGCGCACCCACACCGGCGAGCGCCCCTACACCTGTGCTCACTGCGGCAAGGGCTTCACCTCCTGCAGCAACCTGCTCATGCACCAGTGCAACCACAATAGCGAGCGTCCCTACACCTGCGCCCAGTGCGGCAAGGGCTTCACCCACTCCAGCAACCTGCTGGTGCACCAGCGCATCCACACCGGCGAGCGTCCCTACACCTGCGCCCAGTGTGACAAGGGCTTCACCCGCTACACCTATCTGCTGCCCCACCAGCAGGTGCACACCGGCGACCGTCCCTTCCCCAGCCCGGCATGTGGAGAGCACTTTAACCATATAACCATATAACAATTACAGCACGGAGACAGGCCCTCTCGGCCCTTCCAGTCCGTGCCGACCATTTGTTTTCCCCTAGTCCCATCTACCTGCACTCAGACCATACCCCTCAATTCCCTTCACGTCCATATACCTATCCACTTTACTTTTAAATGTTAAAATCGATCCTGCCTCCACCACCTCTGCTGGAAGCTCATTCCACACACAGCCACCAGTAAAGAAGTTCCCTCAGCCACCAAACCACCCTGAGTAAAGAAGTTCCCCCCCTCACGTTAACCCTAAACTTCTGTCCCTTAATTCTCATGTCATGTCCGTCTTGTTTGAATCTTCCCTACCCTCAATGGGAAAAGCATATCCACGTCAACTCTGTCCTATCCCTTTCATCATTTTAAAGACCTCAATCAAGTCCCCCCTTAACCTTCTGTGCTCCCCAAAGAATAAAGACCTAACTTGTTCAAAACCTTTCTCTGTAACAATAGTTGCTGGAACCCTGGCAACATTCTAGTAAATCTCCTCTGTACTCCCTCTCTATTTTGTTGACATCCTTGCTATAACTAGGCGACCAAAATTGTACACCATACTCCAGAATTGGTCTTACCAATGCCTTGTAAAACAATTTTAAACATTACATCCCTACTCCTATATTCAATGCTCTGATTTATAAAGGCCACACCAGCACAGCAAAGGCTTTCGTTACCACCCTATCTACATGCGATTCCACCTTCAGGAACTATGCACAGTTATTCCTAGATCCCTCTGTTCCACAGCATTATTCCTCAATTCCCTACCATTTACCAAGTACGTCCTATTCTATTTGATTTGTCCTGCCAAGAAGTAGCACTTCACACTTATCAGCATTAAACTCCATCTGCCATCTTTCAGCCCACTTTTCCAATGGCCCAAATCTCTCTGTAGACTTTTGAGATCTACTTCATTATCCACAATACCACCTATCTTAGTATCATCTGGCATACTTACTTATCCAATTTTCCACCTAGAAATCCATCATCCAGATCATTGATGTACATGACAAACAACAGTGGACCCAACACAGATCCCTGAGGCACCCCCGCTGGTCACCGCTTCCAACCTGACAAACAGCCATCCACCATTACTCTCTGACATCTCCCATTCAGCCACTGTTGAATCCATCTTGCTACTTCCGCCATTAACCCCAAAGATTGAACCTTCTGAACCAACCTTCCATGGGGAACCTTGTCAAAGGCCTTACTGAAATCCATATAGACAACATCCACTATACTACGCTTTAAAACCCTCATCAATTTCCCTAGTTACACCGCGCTCCCCGCTCAAAAAATTCAAGAAGGTTTGTCAAACATGACCTTCCAGGCACAAAATCCATGTTGGCTGTTCCTGATCAGACCCTGTTTATCCAGATGCTTAAATATATTATCTCTAAGTATCCTTTCCATTAATTTGCCCACCACTTGACGTCAAACTGATAGGTCTATAATTTGCTAGGTTAATTCTTTGAAAAACACCTTTTAAAACAATGGAACAACAATGCGCAGTACCCCTCCTCCCGGACACTCATTATTCCCGTTTCTAATGACATTTGAAATATTTCTGTCATAGCTCCTGCTATTTCTACACTAACTACCCTTCCATGTCCTAGGGAATAATCCTGCTGTCAGGAACCTGGATACTTATCCACTTTTATATTTTTCAAAAGTGACAGTACTTTTAATCCTCCTCTTTGAATCTCATAGTTTCCATAGCTACACAACTTTTTTTTCCCTTTTACTCACAAGTTCCATATCCTTCTCCTTGGTGAATACCGAAGAAAAGAAATATGTTCAATATCACCTCCCCCATCCTTTTTTTGGGCTCTGCAGATAGCGGTCCATAACTGGTTCTCTAATGGTCAAAATTTTAATTTCCCTCGTTATCCTTTTTCTTTAATATAGCTGTAGAAACTTCTTTGAATTTACTTTCACCTTTCTTTTTCTCTTGCCAAAGAACCTCTCATATCTCTTCTTTAGCCCTATCCTAATTTCTTTCCTTTAAGATTCTTTTTAACAATAGTCTTTATACACCTCTACGGCACCCTCATTTACTCCATGCCTACCTATAATTATTTAGATAACATCTACCCTTTTTTCGAAAACAAGTGTCCAATTTCCCTTGAAAACCATGCTCTTATCCAATTTTATACTATTCCTTCAACCTATCAGGGACATAAAGATTCTGTATCTTTTACAATTTCCCCCTTTAAAAGGTCCTCCATTTCTCTTCTACATCCTTTCCCATAAGAAACAAAAGTGTCCCAATTCACTCCCTTTAAAATCCTCACCAATCCCTAAAAGTTTTAGGCCCTTTCAATTTCCTCATATCTCCATCAAAAATCTCCACTCTAGTCCTGTTCTGAACTCGCTCCATAATTATTAATGAAACTAATGTTATTTAGTGATCCACTCCTGGTCCCGAAGTGCTCACCCAACGCATACCTCCGTCACCTGTCCCGGCCTAATTACCTAACAGGAGGTCCCACTGCCCCTTCTCTGTTCGTACCTCTATGTACTGCTGCAAAAAACTATCCCTTGCACACATTTTACAAACTCCAAACCTCTTTCTCACCCCTCTTCCCCATCAGTCCATTCTCTCCTCCTCCTACCCTTCCTCTATTTCCCCTTTCCTCTCCCTCTTTCCCCGTCCCCCCCACTCTCTCCTCCCCCTCTCCTCCCCCTCTCCTCGACACTCGGGGGGGGGGGGGGGGATTATTCATGAAAAACTATCTACTCACTTATTAAGTATACACAAAGGGAGAAAAATTAGTTTATCCATCACCCTATCTTCC